>CM061530.1:23078312-23272086 GCA_030068015.2 Neoceratitis asiatica | reverse complement strand
ATTATTATTATTATTATTATTATTAATAATAACATCTTGACTCAGTATCAACGAAAACAAAAAAGTTTTCTTGTGTCGCCCTTCGTGCGGATGGACGGTAGCTGTGCAAGCGGTTGGGAATAATGATAATATTGAATAATTAAAAATCTGCATCTCACAAATGCATACTGGCATTACATTGTATTTCAAAAAAGTTTTCTATAATTTCACAATTAACCGCGGGAGCAGATTTATCTTAAGAAGGCACAATTGGATAAATTGGGCGACGACAAAGTGAACGGCGTTGAGTCGTCCAACCACTTCGCTGAAAGCTCCAACGTTGAAAACACCATCAGTGGACGGCAAAAATTAACGGACCTGCAGCAGAATTTTTACGACGCTTCCCGACAATAAAAGAAAAAATTACAGTGGGTTGATGAAGGCTGTGGAAAGACGTAGATGTAGATGTAGCGAACGCAGAAGGCAAATTTTCAAGATGCGTCTGGAGAATCGCAACCTAGAACGCAAAGAGCCCTTGTAGGAATTTGCCGCCGAAATTAAGATATTGGCTTGCATCTGATAAGCAACTCGAAAGGGTAAAATTTCAGGAGTTCATCAACGAATTGAAGGAAACGCAAAGTCAGCCCTTACTGAAATCGTCTCGTATGCCTGAACCAAATAATGGCTGCCCTCTTATGTAGACCAGTTTTCCAAGTCAATCGTCTGAAGGTGGAAAGTCCGGATTTGATGGAAACTCACTTAGTAGAAAATTTGTATTGGTGCAACAACCAAAAAGATAAGTGCCAGAAAATGCTTCAATTGTTGAAAATCAGTTCACCTTCCATGGGACAGTGAGATGAGCTCCAAAAGACGGGAATGAGGTCGAAAACGGGAAAGCTGGAGAAGAAAGTCCCATAATCTTCATCACCAAATTCAAATGAAAGCGAATAATTTTACAGCTTGTGGGTATATTTGTGGGCAAAAGCGAATTAAAATGAAAATAAGCTAATCACATTCGATCGGATTTGGTCACTAGGAAAAGAAGAGGATGTCGATGACCATGACTGTTGAAGAAATGAAGAAATCTGGTCATGGTTTTAAGGAGTGGAGCTTCAGACGTTCCCATAAAATTCCACAATGATGATATATAATAGATATAGTTAAAATAAAACAAAAGTTCTACTGGGTTGGTTGTCGACTATCCAAATCTGATGTAAGAAGAAGGGACAAGAAGACATTTGGCGATCAGAAAGAGGAGCTGAGATAAACATGAAACTGTTGGCAGCGCACCCATATTATCAGTGACAAGATGAAGACAGCTATGGTAAGGTGACGATTACGAACTGTTGACAAACCAAGGAACCAGATGAAGATAGTCAACTTATAGAGATTTGCTGCGGTGTATAAAGTGTGTCTCATTATCCCAGTTTAGGGCAGAGTGGCGGAAATGGCAAAGATGAATGTGAGATTGATTAGACCGATAATTACAGCATGTTCTAGAGCACGTGAATCGAATGTTATCGAAAATATTCTTACAGAACATGCCTGGTTTTATCTTCTTCTTTTTTGGATTAGACATCGTTTTCGTGATAATCCGAGCTAACAGCAGCCCATCCTTCCTTCCTACTTTTCGCTATTTGGCTCCAATCGGAAATACCAAGTGCAGCCAGCTCTTTATCCACCTGTTTTTCGAGCGAAGTGAAGATTTTCCCCTGCTTTCACCGGCAGTTATCGCATCGAAAACTCATCCATATGGTGTTCCCATCCATACGAACTAAATTACCTAGACATGGTATCCACTGTTTCTTAATTCGCTTATCTATGTCAATGTCACCGTATATCTCATAGAGCTCATCTTTCCGTCAGCTGCCGTATTCGCCATTGCCAATTCGTGAAATACCATAAATCTGCCGCTAAACCTTTCGCCCGAAAACTCCTAACGCGCAGTCATAATATATTGTCAACATACATGCTTCCATATAGCTGGACCGGAATGATGGATAACTTGTAGAGTTTTTACTTCTTTCGTCGACAGAGGACTTTACTTTTTAATTGTCTACTAAACCCAAAGAAGCACATGTTAACAAAAGTGATTCTGCGTTGGGCTTGTAGAACGACATTGTTGTTGGTGCTAATGCTAGCTCCAAGGTAAAGGAAACTTTTTACGACTTCAAAAATATGACTATCAACAGTGATTTGGGGCCCGAGTCACGAATGGGATGACTGTTTGTTACATGACAGGAGATATTTCGTATTGCTCCTGCTCACTACCAGACCCATATGATTCGCTTCCTTATCCATTCTGGAGAAAGTAGAACTAACGGCGTGGTGGTTGAGGCCAATTATATTAATATCATCTGCGTTTGCCAGCAGTTGTACACTCTTATAGAATATTGTGCATTCTTGTAGTATCTGCTCCTGTAATAGATTAAAGATATCAGATATTAAGAAGTCACCTTGTCTGAAACCTGTGTGCTTGCAATAGAGATAGTTGACTTTGTGTTTACAATAAGGCAACAAATGAACAACATAATTTTGGACTCTTATTCAATAATACAGTGCTCGAACCCGGAAGCATAGAGAAATCATCGTAGTTAAATGTGTGAAAATCTTCACAATATTGATGACGTTGTCACCAGCAACCTTTCGTATAACTGAAATTTTAACTGTTAAAGTAAAAAGATGACCAAGCAATAAGCTCTAACATATATTGCCGTTCAGAGTATGAGGGAGTATGGCAACTATCAGGTGATTTCCCGAAATCAGTTAGCTTCAGCTGAATTTTTCTATTATAATGTAGGTACTTGAATGTTTTAGAAGTTCTCTTTTATTTCTTCATTGAAGACGGGTAAAGCAGATTTCTCAATTGACAATTCTTTTTCTTCGGTGTAAGGTTCCTCCACAAACCAATTTTCGCTCATATGATTTAAAATTAAATATAAAAAAATACAAAACTTTAAACAGCAAAAATCATAAATATAAAAACATGAAAACAAAATACAACTCAGTTTCATAACAAATATTGAAAATGATATTTATTTACAAGGGTTCGTTATAAAAAAAATAATACAAAGTAATGAAAAACGAAAAATATTTATAGGATACTTTAATTAATAACATATATGTAAGAAAAGACCAATTATTTTTAAATTGATTTTTATTAGAGAGCAAACTATGAATCAATGTATATGTTTTGTGTCGTCCCCTTCCTGGAATAACCTCGCAATCATTTTTTTTTTTCGAAAATGATGTTTATAATGATATAATATTTTCTAGAGGCTTTTATTTTTCTCGTGTCTACACGTTCGTATTTAAAAACTTCGTATCTGTTGGAAACGTTAAGATGGCAGCGCCTGACTGAATATTTAAAAAAAAAAGGAAATATATTAATATATATATAGCTGGACCGGAATGATGGATAACTTGTAGAGTTTTTACTTCTTTCGTCGAGAGAGGACTTTACTTTTTAATTGTCTACTAAACCCAAAGAAGCACCTGTTAATGAAAGTGACTCTGCGTTGGGCTTGTAGAACGACATTGTTGTTGGTGCTAATGCTAGCTCCAAGGTAAAGGAAACTTTTTACGACTTCAAAAATATGACTATCAACAGTGATTTGGGGCCCGAGTCACGAATGGGATGACTGCAGCGCCTGACTGAATATTTATAAAAAAAAAAGGAAGATTACCATAAATTGTATAACGAATTGAAATTCGAATTTAGTGTAGACGGAAGTTTTTAATGATTTTCTAGATTGTCCAATTGTTAATTTGGAAAAAAATTTATAAAAATTCTTAAATCTTTTAAATATTAATTAATGTTTTACACATGATAAGTAAAAATCGAATGAAACAATAATAAATTGAGAGCTTTGCATAACAAAAATATTATCTAGTGATCTCTTTTTTTTTGTGATTCAAAACTTTGTATCTGACAAAAAATTTACAATATTACTCCATCAATGCTAAGATTTTTTAAGGTGATAAATAACAAGTATAATTTTTCAATTATAATGTTTTACAAAAATTATGTATTTCCAAAAGTTTTATAAACCTGCTAAAAAAACGATTTTGTGGATGCGAGGTTATCCAAAAGAGGGGACGATGTTCTATTCTTTTTTTTTTATTGGACCCAATATAAAAGATAATACTTGTATGGAATATATCACATTTGAGAAAAGAGAATAACTAAAATAGTTTGAGACGAAATAGTCTCATATTTTCAAGTTTTTATATAACTGAAGGGAAATATAGTATTATATGAGAGAAATTTATTGTTTGTAGCGCATAAATGTATTTCACCGTACTCTGCGACATCAACGACATCTCTGCTGCGCGATAACCTAGGAGTTGAAGAAAGTATAACAAATGTATAAAAACAAATGACATACTCCTCTTTACTCTGTTACACCGGTGATTGCCCATAAAGATAGAACCTTATATAAATTTTTAAGACTGAGTTTACACGAGGCAATTCTTGGTGGCGAAACTCTTAGTTAGTTGAGCAGAGGGCGACGATCTCATTCGTCGTTATGAAAAGTTTCGTATTCGTCGCTGTAAGCTGTCATTCCATTTCACATTCATATTTGCATTGTTGTTGCATCGGCTTACTGAACCACGCCTAGGGCAGACAAAACTAATCTAAGCCATCGAGGTAATCTAATGGAGGCACAGAAAACGTGCTGTTTTGACGGGTTCGAACCAGAGGAATAGGGGTGTTAGATGAGTTAGTTTCAGGGGGGCATGCAAAGAGGTAAATGTCGTGCGTGGACTCAGTGCATACAGGGTGTACGTTTGGTATGCCAGAGTCGAGTCGGGATAAATAGGAATTAAGTTGCCTACAATATCCAGACCAAAATTGTGCCAGCATTACTTGGATCTCTCGAGGCAGCTCGACCTCTCGATTTAATGAGTGGTGCTTGGACTCCGTGAACACGAATCACAGAAAGAGAGCTCCTAAAGGTATTAACGCACACTGGATAAATGATATTTAAGGCCTACTAGTATGCTGTACTGTCCAGTGGTTCTCCTCTGTATTGATGTATGGAGTCGCGGTTCTCTAATACTACCTTCCTGATGTTGCAGAGTGAAGGTTCGGCTTCAAGTAAGTGTCTGTTGGGATGATTCCGATGGGGCATCCCATTAGATATTAATTAAGCAGCATAACATTATACTCCTGAACTTGGAGCAAAAATTTTGGCTTTATAAGGCATGGTCACTGCAGAGTAATTAATGATCGACCAGGCACTTGCCTTTTATGTTGGGAGGATTTTGTTTCGGTTATTTAGTTTAGTTTCAATCACAGCTTGTGGAAAGGGTGGCCGTTGATTTCGCTGGATATATTTTTAGATGTCGAACAGTGAAGAAATGGGAAAGGTCGACGAGATAGCAGTTTATTTTCAGAAAACGGTTGTCAAAATCCGGCCGGATGCCAATATCGAACAATCATCGGCGTACGAAATCAAAGATATAACCTCTGGTGGAAGAGCTAGTCTCGAAATGTAAAAAAATTAAGCAGCAGTGAGGAGACGACACCACTATGCGGAAATTCTTGTTTCATTTTACGGGGTAAAGAATATACACATATATAGTAACGTTTTTCGTAGCTACCCTCGATGACTTCCCAAATCCTTCGAATCCGATTACTGGATTGCTAAATAAAACTCTCAAGATTTGTTTGTTTGGCCTCATAATGTTGGGTATTTACTCAACGTTGCTTAGTACTCAATATTTACAATTCTTCATTATACACAATGGCTTATTTTACAATTCTTTATAACACACAATTTTATTCCACTTCACACAGTCTATCCGTTTCTAAAACACACAGCTCACTGCAATGTTAACGCCACTGCGTTTTCTACTCGTCTCTGCAGTGATAACTGCTGCCACTCCTTTTATACCTGTGGATGACCCAAATATCCTGTTCACGTGCTTAAGAATAGGTTGATTATTCGGTTGCCTGCGATAGCTGCCGCCGCTACGTTTATGCCTAACGACGATCGAAACATTCCGTTCATGTGCTAGCTCGTTTTTCTGCAGGAGTTGTTGCCGCTCTATTCGTCTGTCCTTTGTACGGGGAATTTCCATCACACTACTACTTCTTATGTCTGTCCTTTGTACTGGGAATTACCATCACACTGACACTACTTTTGTCTGTCCTTTGTATTTAGAATCTCCGTCACACTGCCCTCCACCTAAGTCTGATCGTCCCGATCGGACATACTATCTGTCCCAAACGCTGCAATCCTCTCCGGGTGAACCACTTTGATTTTGGTTATTGGTGTCCCAATAGTCTGTATTCGATACTCCGTGTTATTTGTTTGTTCAACAACTTTGTATGGACGCTTCTAGAACCTTGGTGTCCTCACCAGTTACTGTTCTTAACTAAGCTCAGTGCAATAGTCTTATTTCGTTGGTGATCAAGTCTGATCGAATGATGGAGTATGACGCCCGTATCAACAGTTAGTACTCGCTCATGTCCATCCACATATCCACTCATAACCCATATTACAGTCGCGGGCGAAGTGTCCTGGCCTTCTACAGTTGTAGCAAATCCTTATCCTCGTCATTTTGGCGGCTTTCAAAGTTTCCCAGATTTTTTTTATCACATCTTGACTTTCCGTTTCCTGTGTCTGACCGTTCGAGACAGCCTCAGAAAATGTGACTTTGGATTCGCATACATCTCTCACCTGCTATACATGTCCATTATTCCGCTGATAAACCTCTGAATTTTTATTCTTTCGAGGTATTCTCCAAGACTGTCTCCATAAAACAAATCTCCCCAATCTCAATCTCACAGGCAAATTCATGCGGGGTCTCGTTGGATTTCTGATAGCGGCTCTTTAATTCCATCTGATAGATTTGTCTTCTATGCTCGCTATCATAGCGTCTTTCAACGGCTTGCATCAGTGTCTCTTAGTCATTTCTCTCAAATGCAGGAATTATCTGCAAAATTTCCTGTGCAGGTCACTTCAACGCAACGAAGAAAAGGATCGTGCCGTCAAAGGATGGTGCTTTTATCCTGGGGGTGCTCCTCGAAATGGTTGGATGATTCAAAACGCAAATCGCGGACACGACCTTCTAATTCTCTAACTTTGGTCTCAATTAACTCCTCTATTTTGTATTATCGATATTCCAATTCGTTGATTTCGGTCTCAATTAGTTCATCTAATTTGTCTTGCCGCTCCACGATCTTGTACTGTCTCTTTTTGAGTTCTGCGCATTCATTGACAACACTCTCTTGAAGCTGTATGAGCCGGGATGAAACACGTGCTTCCTGGTATGCATTTGTGATGAAATGTGGGCATTCATTTGTGAAATATTGGCATCCTGTTCATTCAACGTCTGTAGCATTTTGGCATCCTGGTCATCCAAATTCTGTGACATCTTGGCTTCTTGTTCATCCAACTTCTGTAGCATCTTGGCATCCTGCTCAGCCAACTTCTCTGAAATGTTGGTATTTATATGTGACGTTTTGGCGTCCATCATCCTGCGCATCCAACTTTTGTGAAATTGCAGCCAGTAACATGCTCATGTCCATACTCGTAGATGATCCAGAAGCCTTTTCTTTAACCTCAGTTGCTGACTGCTCTGACTCTTTCGCTCTTTTCGTCTGTCCTTTGTACAGGGAATTTCCATCACACTACCACTTCTTTTATCTGTCCCTTGTACTGGGAATTGCTATCACAGTGCCACTTCTTTTGCCTGACCTTAGTATTTGGAATTTCCGCGAAAATGCGAAGCGAAAGCCGAGGAAAGAGAGAAGCAGAGAGAAGAAGCGAAGTAAAAATAGAACATTGTGAAAGTTGTAATATAAGTAATTGTAAATAGTGAAGTGAAATGTGAGTTATTTAGTAATAAAAGAGCTTTGAGTAAATTCTTCTAAATAAGAAACTGCAAATATTATTAGCGATTTTTATGTAACAATTCAGTGATCGGACTCGAAGGATTTGGCAAATCATCGAACTAACTTAGCTAAATCGTAACAATTGATGTCAGAAGTGGGATCGTTAAATAACCCCCAAAGGTTAAGAATTTAAAAATGGTCAAGATTCAGGATTTGACGATACCTCCTCTCAAGAGGGAATTGGCAAAGCGTGGATTATCTACAACTGGAAATAAGGCAGAGCTCCAATCACGGCTGCGAAAAGCAATGGGAGCAAATGAAGCAAGCAATGGAACTTGAGCCGATAGGAATTACGTCGCGAGTACGAAGAGATATCCATGAAGGCTATAGGCAAGGAAGAGGCATCACATCATCTACGGATATGGACATGAAAATTTTATTGCCTGCAATTTCTCAAAAGTTGGATGCCAAGATGTCACAAAATATAGATGAACAGGATGCCCGTAATTCACAAAAGTTGGCTGAAATTTCAGAGATTTCACAAAAAATTAATGCACAAATCGGGATGATCGCACAAATACAGCTAATTTAGTGAGGATAATGCAGAACTTAAGAAGAGACAGGACAGAATTGAAGAACGACAAAATAAGATATAGGAGCTAATTGAAGCCAAAGTCAATGCATTGGAAGGTCGTGTCCGGGATTTGCAGCTAAAAGATCCAACTACTTCAGTGAACGCTCCTAGGGTAAAAACACCATCAGTTTCAGGTGCAGCATTTATTCTGGATACAGATGCTAGTGGCTATGCCCTGAGAGGTGTACTTTCACAAGTGATTAATGGACAGGAGAAGTTAGTTGCCTACTATAGCCGGTCTATTGGGAAACCAGAACTGAACTACTGCGTAACTCGGAGAGAACTATTAGCGTTGGTGGATTGCATTAAACACTTCCAAAAATATCTGTATGGTCAACATTTCCGCGTTAGAACGGATCATGCAGCGCTGAAGTGGCTACTACAGTTCAAGAATCTCGAAGGGCAGCTTGCACGGTGGATTGAGAGGCTGCAAAGTTATGACTTCACCATCGAGCACCGCAAGGGTAATACGCACGGAAATGCTGACGCTATGTCCCGTCGACCATGTAGTTTGGAATGTAAGCATTGCTCAAAAGCCGAGGGTAAGGAAGACATAATAGACGTCCGGCTAATGACAGTTACATCAGCAGAAGAGTGGGAGGCAAGTCACTTAAGGAAATGTCAGCAAGAAGATCCGGACTTGTAATTGGTAATGCACGGATTGGAGATGAATAGACAGACAATTAAGGAACAAATGGCAAGGGGAAATCCCATCGCGAAGGCATACTGGGCACAATGGAATAGTTTAGATATCTGGCTGTTTGCTGCTAGTACTTGATTGTTAAGATGGGCAGTGCTCTTGAAAGCTAATTGTAGTTCCGAGGTTAAGAATTCCGGATGTTCTTAAGGATTTCTATAATGGTCGTAGTGGAGGGCACCTAAAAACAATTTAGAATGATAAATATTCGGAGACTTGTAAAGGGGTAGGGTATATAAAAAAATTGTTCGAAAAAAGTTCTCCGTGGGAACATGAAGGTCAATACCAAAAGCGAAAATGAAGATAAAAACCAACAAGAGTATCCATGTGTAAACTCAGTCTAAGCAATGGCAGATAGAGGTTTCCCTTGCAAGACGGGCAACAATTCTCTAACATGTTAGCTAACCTTTATTCCTCATTTATGCATTTCTTATTGAAAAAAACGCATATGTTACTATACCGAAAAGAAAAGTATTTCTTACTCCATCCGTTAACTACCGGTTATGTTAATGAATTTGTTATTCAGGGCTATTCTACATTTCGACTACGTTCCCGCTCTCGCTCCGCCACAATCGAAATTAGGTATTCTGAGATACGATCGAATCGAAAGAAGAAGAGGAAGAGAGAATATATTTTCGATGTCAGCTGGTTGCATGTGAATGTGTGAAATTTATACAAAACCAAGCAAACAAATGCGGAGTTTTTGTACAATTTAAATAAATTTAAATAAAATCGTGTTTTTAACGGTTAATGGGATCAATAGCCTAGACGATATTTCATGAGGATTGCGAGACAATCCTTATTGTGATGAATTTTATGAAATTGAGTTTTTAATTGGTAATCTTTTATATAACAAATTTCGTTATTTAGACTCAAAAAACTTCAAACTTAATAAAGATGCTTTCAAGTATGTCCTGGTTAGTTTTTCGCAAGAAACTCAATCAAGTACTTTAGTACTTTGACATGATTATCTCCACCTAATCGAGTAGTAGCAGATTTGCGATTGTTTACGGAAGGCAGTTACCAACATGGTGTTCGGCAGATTATAACATAGGAATATGTCACTTAACAGTGTCAATGCCATTATACAAATTTCTCGAAATCATGGAGTCTTCTACTGGCGGATCAACTGTATTTCGGCAACGTTATTTCAAAACTCTCTAATTTTTCATGTTGTTTTTATGTTGTATCAAAAAGCATCATTAAATAAATTAAACTAAAAAAAGACATCGTTATGACTTTTCCAATTATCAAAATCATGTTTTACTAACATTTTTGTTAAAATTATGTTACTTAAGTACACAAAAATATAAAAACAAACTGTTCTCCGCCAACTAAATTACAACGTACAAAAACGTAGCTACGATCGAAATGCAGAATACATAAAATTGGATAGAATCGAAAGTTTCGAAGATTGATCGAAGCGAAACGTAATGCAGAATAGCAAATCCGCCGAACGGAGAAAATTTCGATTCGAGTCGAAATGCAGAATAGGGCTGATTATATCTGTTGGCTATTTTTCTTTAAATTGGAATAATAATAGTTCATACCAAAACATATATATAAAAATTTATTTTACGTGAACGAAAATATGTTTCTCTAAAATCTATGGAAATAAATTTTTTTATTCATTAAAAAAATTATTAATTATTTCAGTCCTAATAATTTAATAAAAATAAACCATTACCCGTATCGATTGCGCTGAGCATTCGGCCATGCTATTGCAGAGGATTAAAAGATGTCATTTGACTTTCGCCGGCAGAAATATATCTTGATCTTCTAATTTTTTTTATGTAGTGTCGCGTTGCTCAATATAAAAAAGATTTTAGAGTATCATCTATTAATTACAGCAAAATAACTCATAATACTATGCAAAATATTTTCTGTCACATTAACATTGATATAACTTTTGCCCACGTTTTCCACCAGTTTTTAATGGAAACTTCCATGTCCAATGGATTGGAACGGCAAGTTAGTTGAAATCTATAAAAAAAAACATGTTAATAAAATTTAAAAAAAAAGATATTTATATAAACGTGTAATGAATAATGGACTTTATAAGCTGTATAAAGTGTTTTTTTTTTTAATTTTAAAGACCGGTTGTCAGTTTATTGAAAAATGCAAAAAGCTGTTCGAAAATTACAAAACGTTTCAAAAAAAATTTCTATTTTTGATCTAAAAACTTAAGAAGTTATAAAGATAATAATAGTTTTATGCTATGGGACATAGATTCTAGTGTCCTTAACATATTCAAATTTCAGATCATTCGGATAAATAGCTATTCTAAGAAAATATACGCACAGATGAAAGAGAGAGGCCGATAGCTGGCATTTTCTAGAGCGTTAAACAAGAATATTCGTTACCGAGAACATTTCGATCATTACAGGCGCTTCGACGAACAGTCGGGCGAAGGACAGCTGTAGAGCCAATTAGTCGTAAAGTGAATTCGGAGGGGATAACACTACTGTTAAGTAAATATATGTATTACATTGCGAATGTTGTAATAGAAGTGTTTGTAAATAGTGAAGTGAATTGTTAGTTATTGAGTAATAAATTAACATTTCTTGAATTCTTTATAATTATTAAACTTCAAGCATAGTTGGCGACTTTTATTTAACAATCCAGTAATCGGAATCATCGAGGTAATTTAGCGAAATCTTAAAAATACGTTTAAAGAAACTTTGGACATAGTTTCAATCACTTTAATATTCAGTTATATTTTATATTTCTTGTTCAGAATTTTCTGCATTAACAATCCTGGAGCTGTTCAATCTTCTGGTTCTGCAAAATACAGATATGTATTAGAATATTTATACAAATTTTAGTTTGCAAAATGTATTAAGTACCTCTGTAGTCCTGGCGTCGAGTCTCTTTTTGAACTAAAAACGAAATAATTAATAAATATTTCGATTAAATTTAACAATATAAATTTCTTACCTCCTGACACGAAAAACTTTTGAAAATGATCGCATCACAGTGTAATTTTTTTGTGTACATACGTTCGTCTCTTTCTTACACAGGAATATCCAAATACCGATAGGAAAGACTTCTCTGGCATTAGGATCTGTTCTTTGAGTATAATTGTGATTGTGTTGTGAAAGTTGAAAAAATTTTTAGCTGTATTTATTGTCCGAGAAGTGTTATTGCAACTAAACGATTACGATTTTAATTTTTGTTGTTGTCTGCGTATACGACATAATTTAAATTTTTTGTGCATACATTTTCGAAGGTAAATGCATTTTTGTTTATTATTGGTTATCTGTGAATTAAAAGGAGTAATAGTTACATTTTTATTACATAAAAGGTGATTCAAAATTTATTCAGTTAATATTTTGGGATATTTTATTATTTGTTGGTGAGCCTTCATTAGTATACGTTTATTAATTTTTATTTTCGTAAGAATAATTGTCCTAATGATTTTGTGTTTGTTTTTGAACAACTATATTACTTGTAGATCATTACACCAGAGTATGGGGTATGGGAACTATCAGCTGATTTGCCGAAATCAGCTAACGCCTTTGTATTTGAAACGTACACCTACACCGTGAGGCACAGGGTCATATAATAAGTTTAATATCTTAAAATTTGCCCCAAAACTTCCATTAAATTAATATATTTCATACTTTTTCGATGGAAATTATTATCCTCATTACAATATTTTTTCAATCCTTTTGTATTGTTTTCATATAATTGTGATATTTGCATTTTTCATTCTGCTTTTTTCTGTAAGTAGTGAACAGAAATTGACCAAGAAAAAAGTAGTATGTAAAAAGCAACCTTGTCGGCGTGAATTTCACATATTCATATTTCAAATATATTATAATTTTGTATATTAAAACTTTTTGCTTGGCTTTAAAGCTTTTTGTTTTTGTTTTTTAAGTTTCCAGACTAAGATGCTAAAAGTGAAAAACATACCAACACTTTTATTATCGCGTTGATGGGCAATCAGAGAACTTATAATAACGATAATGTGCAAATGAATGGCAGCATTTATTTGTACTACCTCTTTAACAGAATTATAAAATGCGGGTAAGGAATTCCACACTCTCTTAAAATTAGCTCACAGAATTAAAAGTTCAACATAAAGAAAAAATGTTATTGACGGAAAATTTAGCAGACTGCGCATAAAGAAAAATGTTACTTACTTACAGCAGAAAAGAGCAAATAAGAGCAATAAAATTCAAAATGCAAATATTATTAGCGATTTTTATGTAACAATTCAGTGATCGGACTCGAAGGATTTGGCAAATCATCGAACTAACTTAGCTAAATCGTAACAATTGATGTCAGAAGTGGGATCGTTAAATAACCCCCAAAGGTTAAGAATTTAAAAATGGTCAAGTTTCAGGATTTGACGATACCTCCTCTCAAGAGGGAATTGGCAAAGCGTGGATTATCTACAACTGGAAATAAGGCAGAGCTCCAATCACGGCTGCGAAAAGCAATGGGAGCAAATGAAGCAAGCAATGGAACTTGAGCCGATAGGAATTACGTCGCGAGTACGAAGAGATATCCATGAAGGCTATAGACAAGGAAGAGGCATCACATCATCTACGGATATGGACATGAAAATTTTATTGCCTGCAATTTCTCAAAAGTTGGATGCCAAGATGTCACAAAATATGGATGAACAGGATGCCCGTAATTCACAAAAGTTGGCTGAAATTTCAGAGATTTCACAAAAAATTAATGCACAAATCGGGATGATCGCACAAATACAGCTAATTTAGTGAGGATAATGCAGAACTTAAGAAGAGACAGGACAGAATTGAAGAACGACAAAATAAGATATAGGAGCTAATTGAAGCCAAAGTCAATGCATTGGAAGGTCGTGTCCGGGATTTGCAGCTAAAAGATCCAACTACTTCAGTGAACGCTCCTAGGGTAAAAACACCATCAGTTTCAGGTGCAGCATTTATTCTGGATACAGATGCTAGTGGCTATGCCCTGAGAGGTGTACTTTCACAAGTGATTAATGGACAGGAGAAGTTAGTTGCCTACTATAGCCGGTCTATTGGGAAACCAGAACTGAACTACTGCGTAACTCGGAGAGAACTATTAGCGTTGGTGGATTGCATTAAACACTTCCAAAAATATCTGTATGGTCAACATTTCCGCGTTAGAACGGATCATGCAGCGCTGAAGTGGCTACTACAGTTCAAGAATCTCGAAGGGCAGCTTTCACGGTGGATTGAGAGGCTGCAAAGTTATGACTTCACCATCGAGCACCGCAAGGGTAATACGCACGGAAATGCTGACGCTATGTCCCGTCGACCATGTAGTTTGGAATGTAAGCATTGCTCAAAAGCCGAGGGTAAGGAAGACATAATAGACGTCCGGCTAATGACAGTTACATCAGCAGAAGAGTGGGAGGCAAGTCACTTAAGGAAATGTCAGCAAGAAGATCCGGACTTGTAATTGGTAATGCACGGATTGGAGATGAATAGACAGACAATTAAGGAACAAATGGCAAGGGGAAATCCCATCGCGAAGGCATACTGGGCACAATGGAATAGTTTAGATATCTGGCTGTTTGCTGCTAGTACTTGATTGTTAAGATGGGCAGTGCTCTTGAAAGCTAATTGTAGTTCCGAGGTTAAGAATTCCGGATGTTCTTAAGGATTTCTATAATGGTCGTAGTGGAGGGCACCTAAAAACAATTTAGAATGATAAATATTCGGAGACTTGTAAAGGGGTAGGGTATATAAAAAAATTGTTCGAAAAAAGTTCTCCGTGGGAACATGAAGGTCAATACCAAAAGCGAAAATGAAGATAAAAACCAACAAGAGTATCCATGTGTAAACTCAGTCTAAGCAATGGCAAATAGAGGTTTCCCTTGCAAGACGGGCAACAATTCTCTAACATGTTAGCTAACCTTTATTCCTCATTTATGCATTTCTTATTGAAAAAAAAACGCATATGTTACTATACCGAAAAGAAAAGTATTTCTTACTCCATCCGTTAACTACCGGTTATGTTAATGAATTTGTTATTCAGGGCTATTCTACATTTCGACTACGTTCCCGCTCTCCGCTCCGCCACAATCGAAATTAGGTATTCTGAGATACGATCGAATCGAAAGAAGAAGAGGAAGAGAGAATATATTTTCGATGTCAGCTGGTTGCATGTGAATGTGTGAAATTTATACAAAACCAAGCAAACAAATGCGGAGTTTTTGTACAATTTAAATAAATTTAAATAAAATCGTGTTTTTAACGGTTAATGGGATCAATAGCCTAGACGATATTTCATGAGGATTGCGAGACAATCCTTATTGTGATGAATTTTATGAAATTGAGTTTTTAATTGGTAATCTTTTATATAACAAATTTCGTTATTTAGACTCAAAAAACTTCAAACTTAATAAAGATGCTTTCAAGTATGTCCTGGTTAGTTTTTCGCAAGAAACTCAATCAAGTACTTTAGTACTTTGACATGATTATCTCCACCTAATCGAGTAGTAGCAGATTTGCGATTGTTTACGGAAGGCAGTTACCAACATGGTGTTCGGCAGATTATAACATAGGAATATGTCACTTAACAGTGTCAATGCCATTATACAAATTTCTCGAAATCATGGAGTCTTCTACTGGCGGATCAACTGTATTTCGGCAACGTTATTTCAAAACTCTCTAATTTTTCATGTTGTTTTTATGTTGTATCAAAAAGCATCATTAAACAAATTAAACTAAAAAAAGACATCGTTATGACTTTTCCAATTATCAAAATCATGTTTTACTAACATTTTTGTTAAAATTATGTTACTTAAGTACACAAAAATATACAAACAAACTGTTCTCCGCCAACTAAATTACAACGTACAAAAACGTAGCTACGATCGAAATGCAGAATACATAAAATTGGATAGAATCGAAAGTTTCGAAGATTGATCGAAGCGAAACGTAATGCAGAATAGCAAAACCGCCGAACGGAGAAAATTTCGATTCGAGTCGAAATGCAGAATAGGGCTGATTATATCTGTTGGCTATTTTTCTTTAAATTGGAATAATAATAGTTCATACCAAAACATATATATAAAAATTTATTTTACGTGAACGAAAATATGTTTCTCTAAAATCTATGGAAATAAATTTTTTATTCATTAAAAAAATTATTAATTATTTCAGTCCTAATAATTTAATAAATATAAACCACTACCGGTATCGATTGCGCTGAGCATTCGGCCATGCTATTGCAGAGGATTAAAAGATGTCATTTGACTTTCGCCGGCAGAAATATATCTTGATCTTCTAATTTTTTTTATGTAGTGTCGCGTTGCTCAATATAAAAAAGATTTTAGAGTATCATCTATTAATTACAGCAAAATAACTCATAATACTATGCAAAATATTTTCTGTCACATTAACATTGATAAAACTTTTGCCCACGTTTTCCACCAGTTTTTAATGGAAACTTCCATGTCCAATGGATTTGAACGGCAAGTTAGTTGAAATCTATAAAAAAAAACATGTTAATAAAATTTAAAAAAGAAGATATTTATATAAACGTGTAATGAATAATGGACTTTATAAGCTGTATAAAGTGTTTTTTTTTTAATTTTAAAGATCGGTTGTCAGTTTATTGAAAAATGCAAAAAGCTGTTCGAAAATTACAAAACGTTTCAAAAAAAATTTCTATTTTTGATCTAAAAACTTAAGAAGTTATAAAGATAATAATAGTTTTATGCTATGGGACATAGATTCTAGTGTCCTTAACATATTCAAATTTCAGATCATTCGGATAAATAGCTATTCTAAGAAAATATACGCACAGATGAAAGAGAGAGGCCGATAGCTGGCATTTTCTAGAGCGTTAAACAAGAATATTCGTTACCGAGAACATTTCGATCATTACCGGCGCTTCGACGAACAGTCGGGCGAAGGACAGCTGTAGAGCCAATTAGTCGTAAAGTGAATTCGGAGGGGATAACACTACTGTTAAGTAAATATATGTATTACATTGCGAATGTTGTAATAGAAGTGTTTGTAAATAGTGAAGTGAATTGTTAGTTATTGAGTAATAAATTAACATTTCTTGAATTCTTTATAATTATTAAACTTCAAGCTAGTTGGCGACTTTTATTTAACAATCCAGTAATCGGAATCATCGAGGTAATTTAGCGAAATCTTAAAAATACGTTTAAAGAAACTTTGGACATAGTTTCAATCACTTTAATATTCAGTTATATTTTATATTTCTTGTTCAGAATTTTCTGCATTAACAATCCTGGAGCTGTTCAATCTTCTGGTTCTGCAAAATACAGATATGTATTAGAATATTTATACAAATTTTAGTTTGCAAAATGTATTAAGTACCTCTGTAGTCCTGGCGTCGAGTCTCTTTTTGAACTAAAAACGAAATAATTAATAAATATTTCGATTAAATTTAACAATATAAATTTCTTACCTCCTGACACGAAAAACTTTTGAAAATGATCGCATCACAGTGTAATTTTTTTGTGTACATACGTTCGTCTCTTTCTTACACAGGAATATCCAAATACCGATAGGAAAGACTTCTCTGGCATTAGGATCTGTTCTTTGAGTATAATTGTGATTGTGTTGTGAAAGTTGAAAAAATTTTTAGCTGTATTTATTGTCCGAGAAGTGTTATTGCAACTAAACGATTACGATTTTAATTTTTGTTGTTGTCTGCGTATACGACATAATTTAAATTTTTTGTGCATACATTTTCGAAGGTAAATGCATTTTTTGTTTATTATTGGTTATCTGTGAATTAAAAGGAGTAATAGTTACATTTTTATTACATAAAAGGTGATTCAAAATTTATTCAGTTAATATTTTGGGATATTTTATTATTTGTTGGTGAGCCTTCATTAGTATACGTTTATTAATTTTTATATTCGTAAGAATAATTGTCCTAATGATTTTGTGTTTGTTTTTGAACAACTATATTACTTGTAGATCATTACACCAGAGTATGGGGTATGGGAACTATCAGCTGATTTGCCGAAATCAGCTAACGCCTTTGTATTTGAAACGTACACCTACACCGTGAGGCACAGGGTCATATAATAAGTTTAATATCTTAAAATTTGCCCCAAAACTTCCATTAAATTAATATATTTCATACTTTTTCGATGGAAATTATTATCCTCATTACAATATTTTTTCAATCCTTTTGTATTGTTTTCATATAATTGTGATATTTGCATTTTTCATTCTGCTTTTTTCTGTAAGTAGTGAACAGAAATTGACCAAGAAAAAAGTAGTATGTAAAAAGCAACCTTGTCGGCGTGAATTTCACATATTCATATTTCAAATATATTATAATTTTGTATATTAAAACTTTTTGCTTGGCTTTAAAGCTTTTTGTTTTTGTTTTTTAAGTTTCCAGACTAAGATGCTAAAAGTGAAAAACATACCAACACTTTTATTATCGCGTTGATGGGCAATCAGAGAACTTATAATAACGATAATGTGCAAATGAATGGCAGCATTTATTTGTACTACCTCTTTAACAGAATTATAAAATGCGGGTAAGGAATTCCACACTCTCTTAAAATTAGCTCACAGAATTAAAAGTTCAACATAAAGAAAAAATGTTATTGACGGAAAATTTAGCAGACTGCGCATAAAGAAAAATGTTACTTACTTACAGCAGAAAAGAGCAAATAAGAGCAATAAAATTCAAAATGCAAATATTATTAGCGATTTTTATGTAACAATTCAGTGATCGGACTCGAAGGATTTGGCAAATCATCGAACTAACTTAGCTAAATCGTAACAATTGATGTCAGAAGTGGGATCGTTAAATAACCCCCAAAGGTTAAGAATTTAAAAATGGTCAAGTTTCAGGATTTGACGATACCTCCTCTCAAGAGGGAATTGGCAAAGCGTGGATTATCTACAACTGGAAATAAGGCAGAGCTCCAATCACGGCTGCGAAAAGCAATGGGAGCAAATGAAGCAAGCAATGGAACTTGAGCCGATAGGAATTACGTCGCGAGTACGAAGAGATATCCATGAAGGCTATAGACAAGGAAGAGGCATCACATCATCTACGGATATGGACATGAAAATTTTATTGCCTGCAATTTCTCAAAAGTTGGATGCCAAGATGTCACAAAATATGGATGAACAGGATGCCCGTAATTCACAAAAGTTGGCTGAAATTTCAGAGATTTCACAAAAAATTAATGCACAAATCGGGATGATCGCACAAATACAGCTAATTTAGTGAGGATAATGCAGAACTTAAGAAGAGACAGGACAGAATTGAAGAACGACAAAATAAGATATAGGAGCTAATTGAAGCCAAAGTCAATGCATTGGAAGGTCGTGTCCGGGATTTGCAGCTAAAAGATCCAACTACTTCAGTCAACGCTCCTAGGGTAAAAACACCATCAGTTTCAGGTGCAGCATTTATTCTGGATACAGATGCTAGTGGCTATGCCCTGAGAGGTGTACTTTCACAAGTGATTAATGGACAGGAGAAGTTAGTTGCCTACTATAGCCGGTCTATTGGGAAACCAGAACTGAACTACTGCGTAACTCGGAGAGAACTATTAGCGTTGGTGGATTGCATTAAACACTTCCAAAAATATATGTATGGTCAACATTTCCGCGTTAGAACGGATCATGCAGCGCTGAAGTGGCTACTACAGTTCAAGAATCTCGAAGGGCAGCTTGCACGGTGGATTGAGAGGCTGCAAAGTTATGACTTCACCATCGAGCACCGCAAGGGTAATACGCACGGAAATGCTGACGCTATGTCCCGTCGACCATGTAGTTTGGAATGTAAGCATTGCTCAAAAGCCGAGGGTAAGGAAGACATAATAGACGTCCGGCTAATGACAGTTACATCAGCAGAAGAGTGGGAGGCAAGTCACTTAAGGAAATGTCAGCAAGAAGATCCGGACTTGTAATTGGTAATGCACGGATTGGAGATGAATAGACAGACAATTAAGGAACAAATGGCAAGGGGAAATCCCATCGCGAAGGCATACTGGGCACAATGGAATAGTTTAGATATCTGGCTGTTTGCAGCTAGTACTTGATTGTTAAGATGGGCAGTGCTCTTGAAAGCTAATTGTAGTTCCGAGGTTAAGAATTCCGGATGTTCTTAAGGATTTCTATAATGGTCGTAGTGGAGGGCACCTAAAAACAATTTAGAATGATAAATATTCGGAGACTTGTAAAGGGGTAGGGTATATAAAAAAATTGTTCGAAAAAAGTTCTCCATGGGAACATGAAGGTCAATACCAAAAGCGAAAATGAAGATAAAAACCAACAAGAGTATCCATGTGTAAACTCAGTCTAAGCAATGGCAGATAGAGGTTTCCCTTGCAAGACGGGCAACAATTCTCTAACATGTTAGCTAACCTTTATTCCTCATTTATGCATTTCTTATTGAAAAAAAACGCATATGTTACTATACCGAAAAGAAAAGTATTTCTTACTCCATCCGTTAACTACCGGTTATGTTAATGAATTTGTTATTCAGGGCTATTCTACATTTCGACTACGTTCCCGCTCTCCGCTCCGCCACAATCGAAATTAGGTATTCTGAGATACGATCGAATCGAAAGAAGAAGAGGAAGAGAGAATATATTTTCGATGTCAGCTGGTTGCATGTGAATGTGTGAAATTTATACAAAACCAAGCAAACAAATGCGGAGTTTTTGTACAATTTAAATAAATTTAAATAAAATCGTGTTTTTAACGGTTAATGGGATCAATAGCCTAGACGATATTTCATGAGGATTGCGAGACAATCCTTATTGTGATGAATTTTATGAAATTGAGTTTTTAATTGGTAATCTTTTATATAACAAATTTCGTTATTTAGACTCAAAAAACTTCAAACTTAATAAAGATGCTTTCAAGTATGTCCTGGTTAGTTTTTCGCAAGAAACTCAATCAAGTACTTTAGTACTTTGACATGATTATCTCCACCTAATCGAGTAGTAGCAGATTTGCGATTGTTTACGGAAGGCAGTTACCAACATGGTGTTCGGCAGATTATAACATAGGAATATGTCACTTAACAGTGTCAATGCCATTATACAAATTTCTCGAAATCATGGAGTCTTCTACTGGCGGATCAACTGTATTTCGGCAACGTTATTTCAAAACTCTCTAATTTTTCATGTTGTTTTTATGTTGTATCAAAAAGCATCATTAAACAAATTAAACTAAAAAAAGACATCGTTATGACTTTTCCAATTATCAAAATCATGTTTTACTAACATTTTTGTTAAAATTATGTTACTTAAGTACACAAAAATATACAAACAAACTGTTCTCCGCCAACTAAATTACAACGTACAAAAACGTAGCTACGATCGAAATGCAGAATACATAAAATTGGATAGAATCGAAAGTTTCGAAGATTGATCGAAGCGAAACGTAATGCAGAATAGCAAAACCGCCGAACGGAGAAAATTTCGATTCGAGTCGAAATGCAGAATAGGGCTGATTATATCTGTTGGCTATTTTTCTTTAAATTGGAATAATAATAGTTCATACCAAAACATATATATAAAAATTTATTTTACGTGAACGAAAATATGTTTCTCTAAAATCTATGGAAATAAATTTTTTTATTCATTAAAAAAATTATTAATTATTTCAGTCCTAATAATTTAATAAAAATAAACCATTACCCGTATCGATTGCGCTGAGCATTCGGCCATGCTATTGCAGAGGATTAAAAGATGTCATTTGACTTTCGCCGGCAGAAATATATCTTGATCTTCTAATTTTTTTTATGTAGTGTCGCGTTGCTCAATATAAAAAAGATTTTAGAGTATCATCTATTAATTACAGCAAAATAACTCATAATACTATGCAAAATATTTTCTGTCACATTAACATTGATAAAACTTTTGCCCACGTTTTCCACCAGTTTTTAATGGAAACTTCCATGTCCAATGGATTTGAACGGCAAGTTAGTTGAAATCTATAAAAAAAAACATGTTAATAAAATTTAAAAAAAAGGATATTTATATAAACGTGTAATGAATAATGGACTTTATAAGCTGTATAAAGTGTTTTTTTTTTAATTTTAAAGATCGGTTGTCAGTTTATTGAAAAATGCAAAAAGCTGTTCGAAAATTACAAAACGTTTCAAAAAAAATTTCTATTTTTGATCTAAAAACTTAAGAAGTTATAAAGATAATAATAGTTTTATGCTATGGGACATAGATTCTAGTGTCCTTAACATATTCAAATTTCAGATCATTCGGATAAATAGCTATTCTAAGAAAATATACGCACAGATGAAAGAGAGAGGCCGATAGCTGGCATTTTCTAGAGCGTTAAACAAGAATATTCGTTACCGAGAACATTTCGATCATTACTGGCGCTTCGACGAACAGTCGGGCGAAGGACAGCTGTAGAGCCAATTAGTCGTAAAGTGAATTCGGAGGGGATAACACTACTGTTAAGTAAATATATGTATTACATTGCGAATGTTGTAATAGAAGTGTTTGTAAATAGTGAAGTGAATTGTTAGTTATTGAGTAATAAATTAACATTTCTTGAATTCTTTATAATTATTAAACTTCAAGCATAGTTGGCGACTTTTATTTAACAATCCAGTAATCGGAATCATCGAGGTAATTTAGCGAAATCTTAAAAATACGTTTAAAGAAACTTTGGACATAGTTTCAATCACTTTAATATTCAGTTATATTTTATATTTCTTGTTCAGAATTTTCTGCATTAACAATCCTGGAGCTGTTCAATCTTCTGGTTCTGCAAAATACAGATATGTATTAGAATATTTATATAAATTTTAGTTTGCAAAATGTATTAAGTACCTCTGTAGTCCTGGCGTCGAGTCTCTTTTTGAACTAAAAACGAAATAATTAATAAATATTTCGATTAAATTTAACAATATAAATTTCTTACCTCCTGACACGAAAAACTTTTGAAAATGATCGCATCACAGTGTAATTTTTTGTGTGTACATACGTTCGTCTCTTTCTTACCCAGGAATATCCAAATACCGATAGGAAAGACTTCTCTGGCATTAGGATCTGTTCTTTGAGTATAATTGTGATTGTGTTGTGAAAGTTGAAAAAATTTTTAGCTGTATTTATTGTCCGAGAAGTGTTATTGCAACTAAACGATTACGATTTTAATTTTTGTTGTTGTCTGCGTATACGACATAATTTAAATTTTTTGTGCATACATTTTCGAAGGTAAATGCATTTTTTGTTTATTATTGGTTATCTGTGAATTAAAAGGAGTAATAGTTACATTTTTATTACATAAAAGGTGATTCAAAATTTATTCAGTTAATATTTTGGGATATTTTATTATTTGTTGGTGAGCCTTCATTAGTATACGTTTATTAATTTTTATTTTCGTAAGAATAATTGTCCTAATGATTTTGTGTTTGTTTTTGAACAACTATATTACTTGTAGATACATTACACCAGAGTATGGGGTATGGGAACTATCAGCTGATTTGCCGAAATCAGCTAACGCCTTTGTATTTGAAACGTACACCTACACCGTGAGGCACAGGGTCATATAATAAGTTTAATATCTTAAAATTTGCCCCAAAACTTCCATTAAATTAATATATTTCATACTTTTTCGATGGAAATTATTATCCTCATTACAATATTTTTTCAATCCTTTTGTATTGTTTTCATATAATTGTGATATTTGCATTTTTCATTCTGCTTTTTTCTGTAAGTAGTGAACAGAAATTGACCAAGAAAAAAGTAGTATGTAAAAAGCAACCTTGTCGGCGTGAATTTCACATATTCATATTTCAAATATATTATAATTTTGTATATTAAAACTTTTTGCTTGGCTTTTAAAGCTTTTTGTTTTTGTTTTTTAAGTTTCCAGACTAAGATGCTAAAAGTGAAAAACATACCAACACTTTTATTATCGCGTTGATGGGCAATCAGAGAACTTATAATAACGAGAATGTGCAAATGAATGGCAGCATTTATTTGTACTACCTCTTTAACAGAATTATAAAATGCGGGTAAGGAATTCCACACTCTCTTAAAATTAGCTCACAGAATTAAAAGTTCAACATAAAGAAAAAATGTTATTGACGGAAAATTTAGCAGACTGCGCATAAAGAAAAATGTTACTTACTTACAGCAGAAAAGAACAAATAAGAGCAATAAAATTCAAAATGTTATGAAAACAATACGAATTTCTTTCAATTTCTGTAAGCAATCAATATTTATATCATTACATATCATTTTTATCATAAATATAGAGAAAATTAGAAAAATCGAAAAAAATTAATTTATTCTAATTTTTTATTTTCTTTTTTCGAACCAAAAGATTGTTACAGCGAACAGCTTTCGAAATGGGTACTACCAAAAAAGAAAAAATAATTGAGATAAAAAGAAAAAAAAATTATCGAAATAAAGAATTTTGTCAATACTTCGCTCTGCGTCAGCAAAAAGTAGCAAATATTAATTCTGAGGTACCTCGCTACCATCTGCAAAACTCATTCAGTTACTTTCCGCCTGCATAATTGAGTGTTTATCCCAAGAAAAAATAGAAATAGCATCTTATTTCTTCTTTATTTAGTTTTTTTTTTATATATGGACAGATTCTACCGGTATTCGCTTTAAAAGACGCCCTTGAAATTGCGTACATACATATGAATGTATGTAAATAAATATGTGGGTACATCAAAGCTTTTAGAGTATATTAAGTTACGACAAGGGCAGAATCATGTGTTTAATGACGAAATGGAAACAGTTTTGTGACTTGCCAAAAATTTTAAAATATGTCTGCATAATTTCATCCATAAAACTGCTTAACATTTTGACTTTAAAACTATACAGGCCTAGATTGCACCTTCTTTTTTATATAAAAAAGAATTTGAATCAAGTTGAAATTGTTATCGTGTCACTCACGGTTGGCGTAACCTGTATTCTATAAAACTTGTACGCACAAGATGTATGTTTGTACATACGAATGAAATGAAATTTTGGTTTGAATTATGCGTATATATACGTATATATGTACATAGGTATTTTACAATATTTTAAAAAAGTTAATGGATTTCATATAAATTAAGCTATTTCGTTACATTATGAAATCACATCGATATATATTATAATATTCGTAAATATGTATGCGCGATAGCCGAGTAGTTAGCATTGCGTACTGCCATTCGAAAGGCCTGGGTTCGAGCCCAGGTTCGAGCAACATCCAAAATTATAGAAAATAAATGTTTCTAATTGCGGTCGCCCCTCGGCAGGGAATGTCAAGCCCTGCGAGTGTATTTCTGGCATGAAATAAAAGCTCCTCATAAAAATTCATCGGCCGTTCGGAGGCGGCTTAGAATATATTGTAGGTCCCTCCATTTGTTGGTAAAAACATCAAGACGCAAAAACCACAAATTGGAGGAGGAGCTCGGCCGAAAATCGCTTCAGCGGTTACAAAGCGCCAAATATTTATTATATATATATATATATATATATATATATATATATATATATATGTATGTATGTATGTATTTATGTATGTGCTGTGTGACATAATAATCGCATGTGTTATTCATACCATTTAAAGGCAATATATTCTTTCATAATAAAAAATCACTGTGTCAATGACCATAAAAAGAAAAAGCAAAATTCAGCACATCAGTTTCCTCAAGGCAAGTCAAACTTTGCCAAAAACTAAAACTTGATGTTGAGCAACAGCCGCTAACTCATATATTTAAATGTGTCTATGTGTATACAAAAAAAAGCAAATACTCACAAAGAATTTTGCGATTCCTTTCCCTTCCTTTCCTTCTTCTGCCACTAATAAGCTGACGACGATGTGAAAGCACATACATTCATACATTTTAATATGTATACGCAAAACATATACAATCTTAAATCCGGTCATCAACAAGCATTTTTCTCGCGACGATGACAAAATTTACAAAAATCAAAAATCAAGTTGGTCTGAAGTTGAAGGCACATATACTCAAAGAGATCAATGTGTATACCAAAAACAAATGCACACAAAGAATTTTGCAATTTACAAGCTATGTATTATTATCTGATTGTTATCTAAAAATGATGTTCAGCGAAAAGAAATATATTGCTGAGTTTGCTGAGATTCAAATCAATATTAAACGAAGAGAGAATAGAGAGTAAGTAACAGGTGCATGTTCTATTAGTAATTTTCTGTTCATAATATAAATATCTGTTCATAACAGAAAAAATTTAACCATCTCTGCTAATGAATGTTATTTTTTCCGCTGACTGTTATTTTATGTTACGTAAATTCCTTACCCACAATTTTTCAGAAGATTTTTTGGTAGTGCCATGAATTTGCACCTTCTCGTTATTATAAGTTCTCTGGACAATGATCGTACGAACAACCTTTAATTTATACATAAGTCCTTCTATTCCTTTTAGCCGAGATTTCGTTAGCCGATCGATCGCCTAGTGGTGACCGTTCAAGCTAACGAAATCTCTATCTAAAACCTACACCCCTCGCGCGAGTTATATATATTGCTTCGTAGATAGGGTGCCTCTTTTCCTATGAGGGACTGTACTATCCGAAGTACTAAATACCTAGTTTCACTTTAATAAAATAAAAAACCGAATTACGTTTTTAATCTTTATTTAACGAGAGCACAGCGACAACTGACTCCATCCATCTTAAGCTTCACACTTGTCTTTCATACATCGTCATATACATACACGTCTATATATTGCTATGACGTTTTGCTAACTCAGCACATTCCGAGTATGCACTCAAAAGATGCTAATTTTATATTTGCCTGAGGCATCTGTTGCCGTTGGATTATGCTCAGGTGGCGTGATCGGCAGCGGTGCAGCTACGATGTATGTAACTCGCGAGCCCGGAGTTTTTATTCGGTCTTCTCAGTTTCATAAATATATATATAAGTATATTACAAAAAACAAAAAGACATTCGGTTCAATCATTTTTAGTGAGTCAAATAAATAAATATTTAGTGTTCTAAAAGAATTATAGTGAAATTTATATATGTACACATATTAAAAATTAAATACATTCGTGAAGTTGTATATATACATAAATTTAAAAATAAATAGATACCTTTATATAACTCATTAAGTGCTAAGTGTATTCAATACTTAAAAGGTGCATTGAATAACAAGAAATTGTGAATTTATATTTCAACAAATTTTAAAAGCTCGAGTTCGCAACGAACTCGAATATGGTCCTTCGAGAACAAAATTGAAAAAACGAAGTCAAAAAAAAAGTTATACAGTCCACTAAAATAAACCTTCAAAAAAGAAAACCAAAAAAATTTAACAAGAAAAAATTAAAACTTTAAAATTAACAAAAAAATTACGCCCCCACCCTTTCGTATGACCGGAAATATATTTAAAAAAAAAAGATAAAAAAATCAAGTGGTGATAAATATCAAAAAAAAAAAAAATTTTTAAAACACATACACACACAAACAAGGTTGAAGTATTTGGAAAGAAAGCGGCCACAATAACATCCTCACTCAACATCAAAAAAGTAAAGTAAAGTAAAGTAAACGCAGTAAGTAGGCAATCTTTTTATTTCCTTAAAAATAATTTTTTTTATATACTTGTATATACATATATATATAATTTGCAATTAAGACGTAACCCTTTTTTGGTGGCATTTTTTTCCCGCCAATGGTTCCTTAAATCCGTAATTTGTTTTTTAATTGCGGTTTCTAAAATCCGTATTTTTTATTAAATTGCGGTTTATTTATTTCAAAAATTTTAATTTCCACATTTAACTAGCGCAAAAGGAGGGCTAGCCAAATATTTTTGGCCGTTAATACGTACATACATTACACCCATATCTATAATCATATAAACGGAAACCAAAAAAAATTTCTAATTGCAGTTTTACATGTCTACATATGCAATACTCACATAGCGCTTACACATAAATTTAACAAAAAGATCCAAACTTTAATCATCTGCATTGTCAGCTGTACGGTCTGGTTCAATGACCCAAAAAATACCAAATTAATAAAAGCAGAAATACATAAGGTTAAAAAATTCACCACTTTGTTAAAAGAGCGCAGCTATTAAAAAGTAAAAATAATTGCAAGTTATCTGCTCACTGGATTTTTCTCACTTTCCACTTTTTGCGATATTCGCTCTCCCCATATAGAGAAATGTGTGTACTTATTTTCTACACAGTGAGTTTACACTCACCCATAAATATTCTTTTACTAGCTCTTATTGTTTCCAACATATTGCGACGGGAATCCCAAATACGAAGAACAGATTGAAATGAGTAGCAGTGTTACGAGATTTCCAAATAAAAACAGACAAAAGAAGCGGCCGTATGATGCAAATTACCCGGACCAAGGACAAACAGAAAGGTTGACAATGTAAAGGCAATTCCCCGAAAAGGACAGAAAATAAAGAAGTGGCAGTAAGATGCAAATTACCCTTACCCAGGACAAACAAAAGGGTAGACAGTGTCAAGGAAATCCCAGGTCGTTAAGGATAAACGGAGCAGCTGCAGCTACCGCAGGCAAACGAATAATCAGCCTATCCTTAAGCGCGAGTTACATATAGTGTAACTGCACCGCCGCCGATCATGCCGCTGGAGCATGACGTATCAACAACAGATGCCCCAACAAGAAAAGCCAGCATTTTCTAATGCTAGCAGTCGGTACGTGATGGAATGTGCCGGTCAGCAGTTTTGTGCAACGATCGTAGTGCTGGCTACGAATAGAATTATAAGTAGCAGTTAAGAGCAGTCTTGAATCATCTCTCAATAAAGATACAACGAAAGAAAAAAACGGTGTCTCGCTATAAATAACTATAACTGGCGCAGTCGACGACCCTACACTGGAATAGCAGTTTGGGAAAAAAATCCCCTTTTGCAGTTGGCCAGAATTGATGAAGAATTAAACAAACTTCTGTCTGGGTAACTATAGCAAATGGAATAACTCAAGCAAACGGAATTCAACTACCAACAACAACAAAAGCAAATAAAAATAAATTAATCAACAAGTCAAAAGACTTTACTTAAACAACGTGGTTATCACCAAAGTCAAGAATATCAGTTAGAATTGCAGCAGCAGCAGCAACCGCCGTGGAGCCACATTCCTATAAAATACGAACGCCGTTGAAGCACCACTGGAGCAGCAGCAGTAGCATAAAATAAAATATCCAACACCAATCAACTAACAAAAAAAAGGAAGGAAATCGTAAGACTACATTTCAATTATCAATATATTATAATCCGTATAATATTATAATAACTACATAAGAAGAATAAGAAAAAAAAATCCAGTGCAACAAAAATTTTTAATTAGCAAAT
The DNA here is from genome assembly GCA_030068015.2 of Neoceratitis asiatica. Taxonomy (NCBI): domain Eukaryota; kingdom Metazoa; phylum Arthropoda; class Insecta; order Diptera; family Tephritidae; genus Neoceratitis; species Neoceratitis asiatica. Next base: position 23,242,666 of record CM061530.1, on the reverse strand, counting down.
ACAAACACCAAATTAGAGATCTACAGTTTGAGAATCTTGTAAAATAACACATAAATAAATAAGTGTAGCATACCGCTAGGAGGCAGGTAAAATATATAATTAGAGTGGAAGTATTATACTATTTGAAACAAACTTAAGTTGTTGGCAGAGGCACAACAACAGCAATTGCAAGTGATGCAAAACTGCTTAGTAGCAATCACACAGCTGCTACGGCAAAATGCCGAACAGCAACAGACGACCACTCGACAGACAGTAGAAAGAGACCTTAAATATTTAAATCCTTTTGAAGGCAGTCCAAAAAACCTACCAGCGTTTATATCGGCTATAGAAAGAGTTCTGATGGACTACATAGGAAGGGAACATGTAGTGTTTCAAGTAATCTATGACGTGAAAATACTAGGGGCTGCAAAGAATTTTTTGCAGATAGACCCACCCCTAGGATGGGAAGACTGTAAGAGCAAACTGAAACGCCACTATAGGCCATCAAAAGATCAACTGACGATCACACAAGAATTATCGTCAATAAGAGTTGGAAGCATTAGCGAATTAAGTACAAGAGTCAAGAATGCGATCGACAATATTACAGAATATTGTACGCTAATGGATAAAGGAGAAGCCATGAAAGAAATATTCTCTGGTATACTCCTCCAACGAATAAAGCACCTATCAGCAGGGGCATTTGCACATACAATAATGCAAGTTACCTCGCTGAGCGAAGCAGCAAACAAAATTTACGAATTCATTGGGTTAGATGACGGGAATCTAAACCCTAGTTTTTTAAAACGAAATAATTCCGAAAGAAACACACAGTACAGACAACAAACTCAGAACGGATATGACCAAAGGACTCGACAACCGGGTCAGAGTTATCAGAATAATGGGGTCAATTATAATAATCCAAATAGGAATTTCAACGGTAACAATCAAGATACAATCCAAAGAAACGAAAGACAAAATAGCAGCTCAAATCAAAAAGCCAAAATAGTCAACGAAGTCATGGCAATACACAAAATAATCAAAACCAACAAAACAGTGGTAGGCACTCGTACCAAAACAACAGTAGAAATAGAAATTTCTATAGCAACAGTAATAACTATAAACAAGGTTATAATACTTCAAACAACATTAGATCTAATCGCACTACGCAAAGTGCTATACCTATGGAAGTATACACAATGAGTCAGACCGAACAGTGTTACCAACAATAGGGATTTTATTATCAATTAGCCTCGGACGATAACAAAAAAATTTTGATTACTCTGACATTATTTAACAAAGAATGGTGTACATTGGTGGACCCAGGTTCAACTATAAGCATAATGAAAAGAAAAATGTTCGAAAAATATAAATTACCTGTCGTAGAAAATAATAAGACCATTATTAGCACCCTAATTGGTGATATAAATAAACCAAACAAAAAAGTTGCAACTCCTTGCCCATCCGAATTTAATTATCCCGTAGAAGCTAAAATGAAATGGCTAGCATTAGATTTCGAAAAACCATACGACCTTCTAATAGGAAACGACTTTATATTCAAAAATGTAAAAGTTTTAGACATAGAAAACAAAGAAATGATACTACAAAACGTTGTTAAAATCCCGTTTCACACAAAAGTAGTGGAAGAGCAAGTTTATTCATTGGAAGTAAGTGGAGTCGGAGATATAAAAGTAGATCACCTACAATCAGAGGAAAAAATAATGATAAACAAATTATTAAACAAATTTGAAAAATTAATTTATAAGGAGGGGAATAATCTAACGACCACAAGAGCGGTGGTGCATGAAATCAGAACGGTAACCGACCAACAAATAAATTATAAAATTTATAGGCTACCGCCGAAGCATGAGGAAGAAGTCCGGAGACACATTAGCGAACTTGAAAGTCGCCCCAGCCACTTTCCAAAGAATGATGAACGAGATTTTGAGGGACTATATAAATAAAATTTGTGTCGTCTACCTCGATGACATCCTTGTTTTTTCCACATCACTTGAAGAACATAAAATTTCACTAGGAAAATTTTTTTCAAGACTTCAAGAACATAATTTAAAAATTCAAGCTAATAAGTGTAGTTTCTTAAAAAGGGATACAGAATTTTTGGGCCATGTATTAACAAGAGACGGCATTAAGCCCAACTCGGAAAAAATTTCAGCCATACAAAAGTTACCGATTCCAAAAACAGAAAGGCAACTAAGAGGATTTTTAGGTACCACAGGCTATTATCGGAAATTTATTAAGGGCTATTCAAGAATAGCCTATCCGATGATAAAGTATTTAAAAAAAGGCAATCAAATAAATCCGAAAGACCCACAGTATATAGCCAGTTTTGAAAATCTAAAAACACTTATCTCGTCACACCCAATTCTAAAATATCCTGAGTACGATAAACAATTTACAATTACCACGGATGCAAGCGATTCTGCTATTGGAGCTGTGCTTTCACAGCAAGGCCAACCAGTATGCTATATTTCAAGAACATTAAATAACCATGAGCAGAAATATGCGACAACGGACAAGGACTTTCTTGCAATTATTTATGCAGTAACTTATTTCAGGTCATACATTTATGGAACAAAATTCAAAATAATAACTGATCACTGCCCGATTAAGTATTTAAATAGCAAGTATAAAGGGAAAGAATTTTCACCACGCCATCAAAGGTGGCTCCTAAAACTTCAAGAGTATAATTATGAGATTGAATATGTCAATGGTAAAGATAATGTAGTAGCAGATTTCCTAAGTCGATTTGAGAATTCGCCAAAAATAACAGATACTAACGGATACAGTCCATTCTGCAGAAGAAGAATTATTAGAACACTTTGTTATAAAAGAAGAGATTGTGAATAAATGTAAAACTCAAATCATAATAACCTACAGTCCGCAAACTGAAATGCAAATCATACATAACAGACAAATAATACAAATTAATCCAATGGAAAATGAGAATACAATCAAAGCAATTTTAGAAAGATACATTAAAGGAGGTAAAGTTGGAATTTTCTCAGAAACCGACAAAGTTCAACTTTTGCTAATATCTATGTTTTCTGGCAATAGTAAACTACAGTTTATAAAGTGTACAAAAAGAGCAACAGACATGCTACAAGAAGAAGAGTTGCATAAGCAAATCGCACTATACCACAATAACGAATCGATGCATAGCGGAATAAACGAGACCTATAATTCACTTAAGGATAAAATATTTTATCCAAAATTTAAGGAAGATATACAATTAATAATAAATAACTGCCAAAAATGCCAACAGATTAAATATGATAGGAAACCAATCAGACCGATAAAAATGAAGTGGTCCATATTGACATCTTTCATTTTAACAAGCATTCGTTCGTTACGGTAATTGATAAATTAACGAAATTCGCAGCAGCATACCATATAACTGACAGGAATTGGAAATCAAAGAAAGCCATTATAGTTGAGCATTTTGCTAAATTTGGTAAACCAAAAAAAGTTATAATGGATAACGAATTTCGAGCGGAGCAATTGATCGAGTTTCTCAATAAAGAAAACGTTGAAGTTCATCTAACTAAACCAAACAACCACACAGGAACCGCCGATATTGAAAGACTTCACTCAACCTTGTTGGAGAAACTAACGAGTATTGATGATTCAAGTCTTTCAACGGAAATGAGGATACAAGTTGTCATAGGTAACTATAACAACCGCTATCACTCAACCATTAAATGTTCACCCAGATCTGCAAAAGAAAACATTGACCCATCCATTTTACAAGACAGAATTAACCAAACTAAACAACACATAATAACCAATAGAAATAAAGACAGAGAACAATACGTAGAACAAAGAGAAACGGGACCGATTAAAAACTATAAAGAGTACGGCATAAGGATCAACCTTATTTCCGAATCAACACCCTGCAAAACGTTCATATAGCAAACATAAAGAGGCCAGTTAAATTCACTAGAGTTGAGCAGGTAAATAACGAAGGGGAAATGATAAGGCTAGCATAATAGCACATAACGGGGATATATAGAAAAAAAAAATTTTTTTTTCTTGTCACTCCAACTAACAGTTCAACGTCAACATATTTCAGACTATGTGAACAATAATGGTTTTGGTGACCGCAATGAAATTGGTCACAGCGTTCCTACAAGTATCAACGATAGCTGAAGAGGCAGGGTACACCATGATCCAACTCAACGAAGTAGAAATTGTCAACGCAGTAAATACAATACTGCACATCATACATCCGAAAGAATTAACAGACTTAGTAGAAGAAATTCAGGAGAATATAAGACAGGCAGAAATACGTAACAAACAGCTGCTGTTTAATGAAATTAAAATAATCAAAGCAAAAATCAGATCGATTACACCCAGGGAAGAGGGAAGAAAGAAGAGAGGTTTGATTAACTTGGGCGGCACAATGTACAAAAGGTTGTTCGGGGTAATGGATGATGAGGACAGACAGGATATAATTAATCACTTAAATGGAATAGAAGAAAATAATCACAACGCCATAACGAACGTAAATAAGCAAATCATTATAAATGAGCACTTTAATTATTCAATTAACTTAATGAAAACAATAATAGAAAATGACAGGGCCAAAATTTTAGAAGGACTAAATAAAATACAGAAGGAAGATAGAGAGTTAGCCAAATTGGTTCTATACAATGATCAAATGAACAAATTAAGGTATATTGAAAGAAAAATCCATGAAATTCAGGATAATATAGCCGCCGCTAAAAATAATTTAATACATCCGGGTATGTTAACAAATGAAGAAATAAATGGTCTTGAAATAGACTTTTATAAATTAAAACTGGTCAAAATAGGAGTTGTGGCAATCAAAAGTGAAGCAATAATATTTGCAATACAAATTCCAAAAAGTTTTTTTAACGAACATGTAATATTAATTACGCCTTTTCCAAATAAAGAAAAATTGCAAATATATCAGGAAGATCAACTAATTGTAACAATAAATAAAGAACATTTTGTATATAAGGAAAATACTGTATTTAAAAAATTAAAACTAAGCAAGAATTGTATCTTTTCTAATGATTGTGAATTTAAGTACAACAACAAAACAATAATCCAGGAAATAGATGATGACACCTTACAATAAAAATGCCTATAACGAAAGTCTACTTCAGAATTGTGATTGAAGAAATTTCGTATTACAAAATAATTATATTATAAAGTTTGCAAATTGTAAAGTACAAATAAAACAGAAATTTTTAGTAACAACAAAACAGAATTTATTGACAAACTTGTACATCCGGTAAAAATTTTAAACCAATCTTATGAGGCAAAAGTAAATTTTGATAATATTGTGTTAAATAATTTTGAAAATCTAAAAGAAATCAAAGAATTGAAGTATCATAAAAATGCTTCATATGGCCTTAATATTACCTTATTAATTATACTGTTAGTAGTAATAATTATGATTGGAAGAGTATGGAGGCAAAAATATATACGAATCAAAATTTTAAATAAAAGGATTCAGGAGAATCCTTACACAAACCCCGGAGGAGTTACATATAGTGTAACTGCACCGCCGCCGATCATGCCGCTGGAGCATGACGTATCAACAACAGATGCCCCAACAAGAAAAGTCAGCATTTTCTAATGCTAGCAGTCGGTACGTGATGGAATGTGCCGGTCAGCAGTTTTGTGCAACGATCGTAGTGCTGGCTACGAATAGAATTATAAGTAACAGTTAAGAGCAGTCTTGAATCATCTCTCAATAAAGATACAACGAAAGAACAAAACGGTGTCTCGCTATAAATAACTATAACTCGCGTGAACAAAATGTTTGGGTCATCTACAGGTATAAAAAGAGCGGCAGCCGCTATCACAAGAAGAGACGAGTAGATAAGCTGAGTGAAGCAGATAATAATTTTGTATCATAAAGAATTGTAAAATAAGCCTTTGCCTATAGTAAAGATTTGTAATTATCAAAGACTTAATAAACGTTGAGTTAATTCCTGACGGTTGAGAGGCCAAACGAACTAATCTCCGGAGTTTTGTTTAGCAATCTAATGATCGGACTCGAAGGATTTGGGAAATCATCGAGGTAGCAACGAAAAACGTTACAATTGGTGTCAAAGTGGGATTGCTGAATAAATTGCGGACAAATATTTGAAAATGGTCAAGATTCAAGATTTGACATTACTGCCCCTCAAAAAGGAATTGGCGAAGGGAGGACTATCTTCAACCGGGAATAAGGCTGAGCTACAATCACGGCTGCGAGAAGCTATGGAAGCAGAAGGCAGAGATTTGAGCCAATAATAACTCCGTCGGGAGGACGAAGAGGCATCCACGAAAGAAATGGAGAAGGAAGAAGCTATTGGCGCTGCAAAAGAGTCAGAGCAGTCAGCAACCAAGGTTGAGGAAAAGGCGAGTATGGACATGAACACGTTACTGGCTGCAATTTCGCAAATTAATGTCAACATTTTAGAGAAGTTGGATGCACATGATGCCAAGATGTCACAAAAATGGATGAGAGGAATCCGGGAAACGTCGAAAACCGCCAAACTGATAAGCACCAGGATTTGCTACAACTGTAGAAGGCCTGGATACTTCGCCCGCGATTGTAATATGGGTTCTACGAGACAAATCGATAACAAGGCGAGCAACGTTACTATCAGTGGATATGTGGATGGACATGAGCGAGAACTAACTGTGGACACGGGCGCGTCAAACTCCATCATTCGATCCGACTTGATCACCAAGGAAATAAGTCCATTGCATGGAGCTAAGTTGAAAACATTAACTGGTGCGGATGTCAGGGTTCTGAGAAAAGCCACGTGTAAAGTCACCATCGGGAATATGACAGTGTTACATGAGTTCCTAGTAGCGGAAATCTTAGATGAAATCATAGTTGGTGTAGACTTTCTCCTTGGTCAAGGAATGAAGATCGACCTAAAGAAAAGAGCGATGGAGTATGGAAATATGCAGTTACCGCTAAGAATTGGCCACGATCATGCGTACAACAGAAATGATGTGCCCCTGGTAAAGCACGAGCAGCAGAAGGGAAATACGTACGGAAATGGCAACATGTTTCGTGCCCTAATGAAGAAGTTGAGAGAGGTACGCAAAACTGTTGAGCAACGCCCTAAAGTCATGAACAACAAGGTAGAAGGATGTATTAAGGCGAAGAATCCTGAAAGATTTGAAAAAGGAGATTTGGTAATGCTGTACGATTCTCCATGGAAGAAAATCTTACACGGCAAGCGGGAAGGTCCATACAAAGTAATTGGACGAATAAATAGTACGGAGTATCGAATCCAGACCGTTGGAAAACCAAACTAAAAGTGGTTTACTTGGAAAGGCTTGCAACGTTTGGAACAGATAGTATGTCTGATCGAAACGATCAGACCTAGGGGGAGGGCAGTGTGACGAAAATCCCAAATACGAAGAACAGATTGAAATTAGTGACAATGTAAATGCAATTCTCCGAAAAGGACCGAAAATAAAGCAGCGGCCGTATGATGCAAATTACCCGGACCAAGGACAAACAAAAAGGTTGACAATGTAAAGGCGATTCCCCGAAAAGGACAGAAAATAAAGAAGTGGCAGTAAGATGCAAATTACCCTTACCCAGGACAAACAAAAGGGTAGACAGTGTCAAGGAAATTCCAGGTCGTTAAGGATAAACGGAGCAACTGCAGCTACCGCAGGCAAACGAATAATCAGCCTATCCTTAAGCGCGTGAACAGAATGTTTGGGTCATCGGGTATAAAAAGAGCGGCAGCCGCTATCACAAGAAGAGACGAGTAGATAAGCTGAGTGAAGCAGATAATAATTTTGTATCATAAAGAATTGTAAAATAAGCCATTGGCTATAGTAAAGAATTGTAATTATCAAAGACTTAATAAACGTTGACTTAATTCCTGACGGTTGAGAGGCCAAACGAACAAATCTTGAGAGTTTTGTTTAGCAATTCAGTGATCGGACTCGCAGGATTTGGGAAATCATCGAGGTAGAAACGAAAAACGTCACAATACTATTGTTTCAAACGCACTCTTCGTTGCGCGAGAAGCTGAGGTCAAAATCATTGGTACGTACATACACACACGATTGTACCAACTGCATTGCTGTACTCAAAAAGCTGTTTTTTCCTTCGTATCTCTTTACGACTGAGTGATTGATTGATGCTAGATTTTTGACAACAAAGTACAAGATTGCTTAAATATACCAATACGGAATTTCACTGTCGTCAACGACACATATATATATATATTCATTCCGATATAATAACATATTTATATTATTGTTCATAATTTATTTACTTTTTTACACGTATAAAAGTGACTAATTTTTTTTTTTGTTTTTTTTTTTTGTTATTTTTCCGGTGATATTTACATATATATACATATATATATATATATATATATATATAATACTTTATCCAAGAAAATTGTGATTTTAATACCCAACAAAAAGACGCAAACACAGCAATTTTTTTTCCATTACTTCTGTGGCATAAAGTGCATTGGTTTTCAATTACAAGCACGAATTACGAACTATTTTCAATCATCATAAGCACTCGAATCTTTTTCTTCAAAGATTTACATCGAATTTCGTTTTTTATCTCTTTTTAACGAACAAATTTTCTTGAGAACAAAATGTCGGATTCAGAAGCCAAAAGAACAGCTTCTCTTGAACTCCCTAGTTCTAAGAGGGAATCTTCGCGCACTAGATCTAAACAGATCAACCCAGCTGCGCAACTTTTTATATCGCATAGCAATAATCTGCTAAAATATTGTTCTATAAGTAGATTCAGTGACTCACCAATCCAAGACCACACTGAATTATATTTACTTATTAAGAATAAGTCATTAGACCAGTGTTGGGCAGAATTTAAGGCAGTTCATAACGAGATTTGCTCCAAAACTGACGACTGTTTGCCTGAACATTTCAGAATTTCAGCTGATAACAAATACCTCACGTGCTATGACACATATGAGATGACAAAGCTGAAGATAGCGGATCAACTCCAATTAATTCAAGGAGTATCTCAAGCGAGTCTACCTTCTCGTGTGGACACGGACCGAAATGGCTCTCCTGCCATGCTAATTCCTGGCCGAACTCTAAGGCCCGCAGTGCTTCTCCGCCAGAAAGACGTAAAATCGAAGGACTTGAAGATGAGCCCGATATTCTCGATCGAATTTCTTTCTCCCGACCGATTCGCGCGACTGCGTATATGTTGCGGTTCGTAGACAACGTTCAAAATAAGTCCACAGGACAACCTTTAATCACCTTGCCCCATCTGACACATGTTGAATGCCAATTCGCAAAGAAGCGCATCATCGACATTTCTCAAACTCACTATTTTCCTAGCGAGAGAGATGTCTTGCGAAATAATATACCAATTAACAAGAAGAGCTCACTACTCATGTTAAATTCAGTCTTGGACAAAGACAAACCTCTTCGTGTTAATGGTATATTGGCCCATTCCACGTTGAGCTACAACGAAAGGCACCCAATCATCATCCCAACTAAATCGAGGTTTAGTCACTTATATTTGAAGTTTCTCCACGAACTGCTTCTTCTTGCAGAGACACGTATGATGCTTCAAATGGTCAGGCAAGAGTGAGCACATTTATTGCGAAGCTCAAACCTTTGATCAAAAAGTGTATTTTTCAATGTAAAGTATGTATGTTTTATAACCAAAAAACACGCACGCAAATAATGACCGCGCTACCTCCTGAGCGTTGCACATTTTCACTCAAAATCTCCACCACGGGGGTTGATTTTGCTGGGCCATTCCAAATTAAAGCTTCTGTGTTGAGGCCGAGCACCTTTTTCAAGGGCTATGTTGCAGTCTTCGTCTGCCTTGCAAACGAAGGCAGTGCATCTTGAGCTATGTTCAGATCTGACAACTAAGGCATTTCGAGCAGCGTTTGCACGTTTCGTCGGCCGACGAGGATATCCATTCAAAATTATGAGCGACAACGGCAAAACGTTTGTCGGCGCTCAACGCGCCATACAACGCGACTTCGCCAAATTCCTTAACGAATGCTCTGCCGATATTGTTAAAAAATTATGCTCCTCAAGGCATAAATTGGCACTATATTCCTCGCAGTGCACCCTATATGGGTGGCTTATAGGAATCAGTAGGCAAAAGCTTTAAGATCCACCTCAAAAATGTCGCTGCATCTAATAAGTTTACGTTTGAGAAATTTGCAACACTATTAGTGCAAATTGGGGAAGTTCTCAACTCGAGACCTCTTTCAGCCATGTCACATGACATTGCTGACCTCACTGCACTCACATCTAGTCAATTCATTTGAGGCGCACTGCTGATGGCCATACCCGAGCCAAACGCTAGCGATCTCTCTTTGACCAACCGTTGGGAAAAGATTAAAGTACTTCGACATGAATTTAGTCGTCGTTGGAAAAAGGACTCCAAAAGAGATATAAATGGAAGAATCCACAGCGAGATCCTCAACCAGGCGACTTGGTAGTAGTCAAGGAAGACCCACTACCACCCACCGAGTGGCGACTAGGGCGCATCGAAAATATTCATCGTGGGCCGGATAACCACATTCGAGTTTTGGATGTACTTATCAAATATGGGGTTATCATGCGCCCACTTGTCAAGTTTTGCTTTTTCCCGAGTGAGCATTCTTAGCTTACAGGATAGCATAATAAATAAAAATACATATTTCCATCCAATTCAGGTCTAAACTACGTATCTATCCAGTTTTCCCTAATTATATTTGCCATCTCCTTTTGATCCTTAGCCCCTGCGGCAGAGACAGAAAACTGCCTCCAGTGCAGACTCTGCCATAAGTACCATGCACTGCGCATGTGTGGCGCATTACGCGCAATGAAGCCGACTCAACGTCGCGCAGTAGCGAGGGCACAAATCTATTGCATTAATTGCTTGGCGCTGACCCATACCACGGGCGAATGCGATTCGCCAAGCAGCTGCAAGCGCTGTCACACCACACCCTGCTGCACGAAGGTGCCCTCGCGCAAACCGTCCATTCACCACGCAAAGGGTCGGCAGCGCGTTCACCCCCAGCTCCTCAAAAACGTATGAAGAGCGTTATTCAGCGGTCAAAGGCTAATCCCGCAAGGACAGCAAACCAGAAGAAACGCCAGCAAACACGAAGCATAATAAAGAAGCAGACGCGCACCATTTTACGCACCAAAAAGGGAATGGAAACACCCGCGTTTAGCAACCGCACCGCACGAGTGCTATCGGAGATGTGATACGGGTCCTGCAGAATCTGCAGAATCTGCAGAATGCATTAGATAATGCATCCCTGCAGGGCCGGGAGCATGTTCAAGCGCGTCGCTTAACGCAATATTAAAAAATTATGTAACTACCGTGCGCGTGAAATAACGGTGGCCGTTCAATCTAACGAAATATCTATCTAAGACCTACAGCCCTAGCGCGCGCACGGGGGTTTTACTCGGTCTTCTCAGTTTCATAAATACATATATATTTAAAAAAAAATAGACATTCGGTTCGATCATTTATAGTGAATCAAGTAAATAAATATATAGCTTTATAGTTCTAAAAAATATAAAAATATGTATATATAAATATATTAAAAAATAAATATATATATAACTCATTAAGTGCCAAAATAACAATAAATTGTGAATTTATATTTAAACAAATTTAAAAAGGTCGAGTTCATAACAAGCTCGAGTATGGTCCTTCAAGACCAAAATCGGAAAAGCTAAATCAAAAAAAAAGTTATACAGTCCACTAAAATAAACCTTCAAAAACGAAAAACAAAAAAATTTCAAACGAAAAAATTAAAACTTAAAAATTAACAAAAAAATTACCCCACCTCTTTCGTACGACCGGAAATATATAAAAAAAAGGTTTAAAAAATCAAGTGGTGATAAATATCAAAAAAAAAAAAAAAAAATTTTAAATTTAACACATACACAACAAGGTTGAAGTATTTGGGAAGAAAGTGGCCACAATAACATCCTCACACAACATCAAAAAAAGGGCAGTAAACGCAGTAAGTAGACAATCTTTTTATTTCCTTAAAAATAAATTTTTTTATATACACATACATATATATAATGTGCAGTTTAGACGTAACCCTTTTTGGTGGTATTTTTTCCCGCCATTGGTTCCTTAAATCCGTTTTTAATTGCAACGAACTCAAATACATGTATGTATATAGTTCTTAAATACGGAAAGTTAAATAATATACTAAATTAATAGCATCAATGATAATTTTAATGATCATTCATTATTATTTCAGCGTGAAGTAATATGAATATCTAATAAAGTGTCCAAAGCGAAATATAAATTGGGAATGTCTGCTTGATTTGGAGCCAACAGTTGCAGATGATGTATACACATTTGTATATCTATGGCATGTTGCATGATCTACCTGTGTTATGTGCCAAAGCGAATTCAATACATTTAATTTTATATTTAAGAATCGTGGTATTTAAAAAACGAAGTAGAAGAAAGCAAAATCACATAAGCACTTGAGGGCTTAGTTAAATTAGAACGTGACTATGAAGAGGTCGATGGCGATGAGAAAGTAAGTCATAATGCCGACGACGAAACTTAAAATATTTTCAGTAAATTAAAATTAGAAGAATTAAGAAAACTGATTTGTTGCTTCTTTGAATAAAAAACATCAATTGTTTACTTGCTTTTTTGTGTAATATTGTAGGTAATTAAATTATTTAGTTTTTCTCATTTAATGCTTCAATAAAGAAAGTTAAAAGAGATTTATACTCTTTTATTTTCCACATCACATGCAACAAGACGTGTAACTGTTTTTGTGGGGTGCTCGGTTCTTCCAGAGGTTTTTCTTTAATCAAAATTACTTAAAATTAAAAATAAATAAATACAAAGCTTTTAAAACAAAAGTTGTAATAAAATATTAAATTTTACATTCAACATCTCAGCCAAGCGTACACCAAGAGTAAAAATACTGCAAGAGTTTCCATACTCCTCTGTTCTGTGCTTTATACACCCGATTCTTAACGTAATCTTTGGTTATTAAGAGCAATCATCCATTAGTGAACTAAAACAATTCCTCCAGTTGAGTGAAATGCTGCATCATTTCTTCTTGGCAGTATTAACCGACCCTCACTCGTGCGAAAAAGAGGGATATGTATATTCATGACTGAGACTAATTTCAGTGTTGTCATTCGGAATTTCAGCAACAAATTATAATACCTTCCGGTTATGTTGAATCTTTATCAAAAAGTTCCGACACAATTGCTCTATTATTACGACGTTCGACTTGTTTAGAACGTCCCGACTTTTGTTTCACTGGCTTATGTATAAATACGAGGCAATGTCTTCCTCAACGACATCATCAAAACAAATGACACAATTTCTAAAATTATATTTTATTAAAATCAAATGTTTGCTTGCAACGCACTATTAAGATTAAATCGATAATGCGACGAAAGCAAAGCAACAGCTTATTGCCAAATTTAACTGCGAATAACGGCACCTCAGAAGGTGGTACCTATGCTCTATAATTTTTCGACGTTGAATGCGGCGGCCAAATGTTGCCAGCGCCAGTGTGAATGCATATTCTTCCGCAAATTTATAATTTGCTCGAATAAAAGCTCCGATTCATGATCTATATTGAATAAATAATTTACTGCGATTAAGCCTTCCGCTCTTAAAAAAATTTTTTCTTCATTCATTTACATTTTTCTAACTTCATATTGGCTACAAGTGATCAATCAGCTGAGTCAGTTTTACAGAAATAATCAAATCGCTCCTACGTTACGACCGTCGGTATGGCAGCACCAAGGGGTGATAAATTCTCAATGGTCATAATAAACGCGACGGCAATTTGACAGCAAAAATTGACAAAATTTACAGGAAACATATTAAAACATATATTTCCGTTTTTTAAATAACTATGAATTTTTCGTGTGTATTTTTTTTTTTTTTAATTTAGCTCTGTACAATTTTGTAGCTTTCAGATAGTAAGCAATTCTGACTTTTGGCGTTGTTGTCAATTTCGGAACGGAATCGATGCCTTTTCGAATGGACTTTAATTATAAATCGAATGTAGTACAATTTGCAATAAATATATTTATTTATTAACAACATACAAGTAACTATCAAAAAATCTTATATCAGTTTCTCTCACTGTATGTGTTCTTTTGTCAAAATCATTGTAAAATAATTGCAAAAAACTTTCGAGTTGATGCCACTTCGAAAGAACTTTAGTAATAAATCGGAGTAAGTACAATTTCACAAAAGAATTTTAGTTATAAGTTGTTGTAGAGAATAGTCAATAGCATTTAATTTGAAATGGGTTGCCATGCAAATGGATTTATAATTAAGGCTTTTTATAAAAACTTAACTTTCCATTTTCTTACTGAGTTTTACACAAATTTTATTTCATTTATAATTTCGTTGTCTATAGATGTTTTAGAAGTAAGAAATGGCTATACAAATGGATCCTGGATACTAGCAAAGATATTAGAATCTTCTAAGCAGCACGAAACTTTAAGAGCTGGTTATAATGGAAGTAGCGGAACATAACACGACGATCTATATGGTTTTTGGTTAAAATAGTACGTTTCGTTCGGAAATCAACAGCAATAACATTAGTCAAAATTTAAATTCAAAGGAGAATTGTAATTTTAAAGAAGTAAATAAACCTATAGTTGAATGATTTGAGCTATCATCGAGGCTACTACTCTTAGGTAAGTTATACTACTTCCTTTATAACCAGCACTATAATTACAAATCTCAAAAACAACAGCTACTACATTTATTTTTCGTTACCTTTTTTTTAATTACTAAAAAATTGTTGCAAAATTTGGTATAACATTTTATACGGGTATACAATTTGACATTATGACAATATTTTGCAATGCGTGCTCCTTGTATAAATGCGATATTAATTCAATGTTTTATTTTTTAACATGGTAAGTAAAAATCCAATGATATAAAATATTAATGAATTGAGAGATTTGCATAGCAAACTTGTTATCTAATGATCTTCTTTAAAAAACTTTTTCTGATTCACAGCAAACAAAAAAATACAATATTGTTACGAGTTTACTGAATAACCTCGATGATTTTCCAAATCCTTCGAGTCCGATCACTGGATTGTTAAATTAGTCTAAGTCAGCGAGGCCATCTAACGTAGGCTCAGAAAGGCTGTTTCGATGGGTTTGGACCAGAGGGACAGGGATGTTAAATGCGTTAGTTTTAGGGGGCATGCAATTAGATAAGGGTCGGGCGCGTACTTCTTGCCTGAAGGTGATACGTTAGGTTTGTCAGAAACGAGTCTGGATAAATAGGAATTAAGTTGACTAAAATATCCAGACCATTATAGTGCCAGTAATAGTCGGATATCTCGAGACAGCTTGAACTCTTGATCTAATGAGTGATGCTTGGATTCCGTGAACACCATTCACAGGCTCATAAAGGTATTAACGGACTCTGGATAAATGGTATTTAGGGCCTGTTGGTATACCATCCTGTCCATCGGTTCTTCTTGAAGGTTCGGCTTGAAGTAAGTATTTGCTGAACTGGGAGCCTAGATTTTTGGCTTTGTATGTGATGCGTCGGTGACATCAGGAAGTTTCCTTTCACGGTCCTTATCTCGATGTTCTGACATGCATGAAGCTTCTTAAACTACGATTTTTGGTTCTCGACGTCCAGATCACTGCAGCGTAAATAATGACCGACCAGCCAATTGCCTCATATATTGTGAGTAAAGAATTTGGTCTTTTCACCATTCTGTCGGCTAATGATTTGAGGATTTTGTTTCGGCTCTGTAGTTTGGTGTCAATGAATGTGACTCCCAGTAACTTGTGGTTGTTTATATTCGGAATTTTTAAGTCTCATCGAGCTCGAGTCGTTACTCCTTCTTCTAGCTGCTGGAAAGGGCAGCCGTTGATTTTGCTGGTTATATTTGTAGATGTCGAACAGTGAAGAAGTGGCAAAGGTCGGCGAGATAGCAGTTTACTATCGAAAATGGTTATCAGCATCCGGGCCAGATGCTAATATCTAACAATCATCGGCGCACGATGTTAAAGAGATGAACTGTGGTGGTAGAGGAAGCCACAATAAGTAAAAAAAAAATGCCGGTTTGGAGAGGACACAACTCTGCACAATTCTTTGTTTAATTTTACGGGGTTTAGAATTTCGTCCTCGATAATCTAACAATGATTGATATATACATATATATATATATATAAACAATTTATAATAAAAAATATGTGAAGACTTGTAAAATGGTGGAGTATATAAAAAATTCTTCAAACTAAGTTCTCCGTGTGAGCGTTAAGGTCAATACCAGAAGCGAAATTGAAGATAAAAGCAACAAGAGTATCAATGTGTAAACTCAATCTAGGCAATGGCGGATAGAGCTTTTCCCTGCAAGACGGGTAACTTTTACCTAACATGTAAGTTAAGTTTTATTCCTCATGTATTCATTTGTTACTTTTGTTCTAGCCGTGGGGAAAAAGAAACCAATCTCCCCGACTTGTTCTACGTACTTGTGATTCTCTATTTTCACTCACGCATATTATATTCAAAGACATGTTATATGTATTTGGCTCTTTCAGTTCGGAGATATTTTGGTAACTCAATCTTTTACTCATTTGTTATTGAAAAAAAGCACATATGTCACTATACTGGAAAGAAAAGTATTTCTTACTCCATCCGTTAACTACCGGTTATGCAAATGTATTTGTTACAAAATCTATTGGCTATTTTTCTTTAAATTGGAATAATAATAGTTCAAAACAAAACATATATACGTATATTTATATTTACGTGAAAACAGTAATAAAACAAAATTAAACTAAGAGGTTAAGGATCAAAATAAATTATTTTTTCCTCATTTATATCACCAACATCAATTCACAAACATTGAAAAAACATACGTTTCTCTAAAAACAGTTTTGCTATTCATTAAAAATATTATTAATTATTGCAGTCCTAATAATTTAATGCAAATAAACAATTACCGGTGTCGATAGCGCAGAGCATTCGGTCATGCTATTGAAGAGGATTTAAAGATAACATTCACCATTCACCGGCGCACATACATCTTGATCTTCTCATTTCTTTGTGTAGTGTCAGTAGCTCATTATAAAAAAGATCTTAGGAAATCATCTATTAATAACTCATGACAATATGCAAAATATTAGAGTAAGTTGAAATCTATAAAAAATCAAATTCGTTAATAAAAATACATAACAAAGATATTTATATATACGTGTAATGAAAGATGGACTTTATAAACTGTATAAAGTGTTTTTTTACTTTTAAGGATAGTTGTCAATTTACTAAGAGACGCAAAAAGACAGTTTAAAAGTACAAAAGTTTACGAAATTTTCTTTTGTATATAAACTAATTAAATATATATATGAGCTTTCTTTTGAAATGCTTTTAGCAAATAAAAGTTCAATAACTATTTTATACTTTGTAAACAACATTGCCATTCGACACATATGAATATGCGTATGCTTGACGCAGACATAACAAAATTAAATAATTTGCCCAAAATATGATTTGAAATAAATTTAAATGGACTCAAGCAAATTAAATGAACTTTATTTGAAAACGCATATAACGAATTTATATTAAATATTTAATAAAAGAAATCACTTTGCTACTGATTATGAAATAAAAAAATTAAATAAGCTTTATTTTGAACACAATTAATAAATAAAAGTAAACACACTAATAAAACTAAAAACTTTGAAATCAACAATGTCATAGGAAAGCCATCTTGCAGGGTTGCATCGCTTTGCTTTCTATTTTGACATTACTGTCCGAGAAGAGTGATTGTAGCTAAACGATTGCGATTTTAATTTTCGTTGTTTGTACATACGTCATAATTCCCATCCCGTCAACTCGAATTTATTTCAAAGGTAAATTTATTTTTTTGTTTGTTATTGATTACCTGTGAGCTAAAAGGACTGATAGTTAAATTTTTATTACATAAAAAGTGAAATAAAATTAATTTTGCTAATGTTTTCTTATTAATTTATTAATTTTTATTTTCGTAAAAATAATTGCCCTAAAGTTGCAGTTCAAAAATTGCAATCTATATTGGATACTTTATACCAGAGTATACAGGAGTATGGAAACTATCAGCTAATTTCCCGAAATCAGCTAACAGCTGAGAACGCCCATGTATCTGGAGAGTATTTCTAGCGGTTGAATTAAAAATATGACAGCTAGTAGGTGGAAATTTTGTGAAGCACAGGGTCGTTTTGATGGTTTGCTTAATATCTCTAAAATAGTGATATGATTCCCATTATAATATTTTATCAATGGTTTTGAATTGTATTCATATAATTATGCATTTGCGTTTTTAATTCTACCTTTTTGTGTAAGTAGTACCTGAAGAGAAATACAACAGGAAAAAGGTAGTATGCAAAAAAGCAACCTTGTCGGCGTGACTTTCATGTATTCATATTATTTAAATATTATAAGCGCTGACATAAAAAGGTACGTAAAAAATATATTGTAATATTGTATATTAATATTTTTGCTTTGTTTTTAAATTTTTTATTGTTTTCAGAAAGTATATATAATTTTTAAATACGGAAAGTTAAATAATACACTAAATTAATAATATCAATGATAATTTTAATGACCATTATTATTTCAATGTGAAGTAATACAAGTATTAATAATGTGGCCAAGGCGAAATAGAAATTGGTAAATTCTCTACCGAGGTGATGCACTAAAGGTTGTAAACGCAGTGGTATAGGCTATAAAATATCAAAGACATATTTAACTGGTGTGCTAATGAGCTAGGCGGACATTTAAAACAAACATCACGCAGTGCTATAAAACAATATTGCTATTTCTGCCGCATTCAATTACTTTGATCGTACTGGATTGTTAAACAAAAGTCGTCAAGTATTTCTGCAGTTTCCTAATTATAGAGATTTACTCAATGATCATTTATTACTCAGTAACTAACAATTCACTTCACTATTTACAATCACTTATATAACAACTTTCGCAATGTACTATTTTGAATTCACAGTAGTGTTATGTCCAGCGAGTTTACTTTTCGACTTGCTTCAACGTTGTGCTTTGCCATTATATAGTAATCGTTTTGCTTGCAAACGCCTGGATTTCGTTTGATAACGAACATTCTCGATAAAGAATATTCTCGATTCACGCTCTAGATCATGCCAGCTATCGGCCTATCTCTTTCATCTGACTTTCGTGTCACATTTTCGCCACACTGCCCTCCATCTAAGTCTGATCGGCCCCATCAGGCGCATTTTTTGTTCCCAACGTTGTAGCCTCTCTGGGTGGACCACTTTCATATTGCTTCTTGGTCTCCCAACGGTCTGGATTCGATACACTACGTCGTTTAGTCATTTGGTTATCTTTATGGAACCTTCCCAATTGCATTGAAGTTTTGGTGACGAACTTTCCTTCCGTTGGGGATTGTATAACAACACTAAATCTCCATTTGGGAAACCTTCGGAGTTCATCGCCTTTTCATATCTGGCCTTTGTCACTCATAATTTGAGTTTGCTGTCTCACAAGAGCATGTATCTCTCTCAGTTCTTCCTCTAGGATGTCAGACACTTCCCTCCCAATTCTCCTCCCATCACCAGTATCCTTGCAGGTGTTTGATCCGTTGTTTCAGGCACTGCGGGCCGGTATCCCATCAGGAACAGCGGTATGTGGATATCCCAATAATCACGATGTTACTATGCCATCTGAATGAAGATGCAGAGCTCTCGTTCGGTTTTTTCGAATACCCAGTATCAGGCACATCTCTTGAAAGAGTCCCGATTCAAAGCTTCTTCCCTGGCCCGAGTGCAGTTCTATAGGTGCACCATATCTAGTAACCCAATTGTAAGTAAATGCATCCGCTACTGTTTTGGTTTCCTCTTTCGGAGCTGCGTAGACTTCGTGCTTTTGGTCCTTTAGCTGTAATGCAGTTTTTGTAGTTAGCAATCCATTTAGCGATTGACGATAACCAACCCAATGAAACCGCTGTTTCATTTTTTCCAGTGTTTTCATAATGCCCATATGCCCTCCACTAGGACCATTATGGAATTCCTTGAGAACCTTAACCTCGGAACTACTATTAGCTTTCGAGAGCACTGGCCACCTTCACTTTCCAGATATAAATTTTTAACTGCGCCATCGTGCCAATTATGCCTTCGCGATGAGACTTTCCGCTGCCATTTGTTTTTTATTTGATCGTCTATTCATCCCTAATTCGTGCATTAACAGTTCCAAGTCTGGATCTCCTTGCTGAAATTTCCTTAATTGGCATGCCTCCCACTCTTCTGCTGATGTAATTGTATTGGCCGGGCATCTATAATGTCCTCCTTACCCTCAGCTTTTAAGCAGTGTTTACACTCCAAATTTCATGGTCGGCGGGACATTGCGTCAGCATTTCCGTGCGTTTTACCTTTGCGGTAATCGATGGTGAAATCATAACTTTGCAGTCTCTCAATCCATAGAGCTAGCTGCCCTTCGGGATTCTTGAACTGTAGTAGCCACTTCAGCGCTGCGTGATCCGTTCTAACTCGGAAATGTTGACCATACAAATATTTGTGGAAGTGTTTAATACAATCCACCAACGCTAATAGTTCTCTCTGAGTTACGCAGTAGTTCCGCTCTGGTTTCCCAACAGACCTGCTATAAAAGTCAACTATCTTCTCCTGGCCATCAATCAAATGTGAAAGTACATCCCCTATGCCATAGACACTAGCGTCTGTATCCAGAATAAAGGTTGCACCCGGAACCGGGTACACTAACATAAGCACGGTGCCTAACCGTTCTTTCAAAGCTTAGAAAGCCTCCCCTTGTTCAGTGTTCCACTCGAAAGATCTATTTTTACCAATGAGCTCATAGTGACTATTAGCTAAGCTGGCGAAATTCGGAACAAATCGGCAAAAGTAAGTATACAACCCAAGAAAACTTCTTAATTCGTATAAACTTCTGGACTTAGTTTAAGACTAGCGCCGGCTATTCTATGTCATCAAAATACAGCAAACAAGACTTTCAATGTAGTCCTTTGAGCCCAAGGTCTATTAGTCGCTCAAAAGGAGCGTTGCATAATCCAAAGAGCATGACCGTGAATTGCCAGAGATCGTTACCGACACTAAAAGTTGTTTTTTGTTTAAAGGATAACTGTCTTTCTTTGTCACATCATTTAGCCTCAGATAGTCCATCCTTTTTATTCACAAGTAAAAATTAAAGTTCTTATAACTACTGGCACTTCCTAAACATATTAGGAAGTCGAATTTACTGTTGTCGGAAGTTTTTAATCATTTTCCAGATTGTTCAGTTGTTAACTTGGACAAAATTTAATACAAATTCGCAAAATAATTAACTATTGGTTATATATTTTATAGCATGTTAAGTAAAAATTAAATGATAGAAAATAATAATGAATTGAGAGCTTCGCATAACCAGATTATTATCTAGCGATATTCTTTAAAAACTTTTTCTAATTCAAATCCTCGTGTCTAACAAAAAATTTACAATATTGTTACGATTTGCTGAATAACCTCGATGATTTCCAAAATCTTTCGAGTCCGATCACTGGATTGTTAAATAAAAGTCACCAGCTATGTTTCCCGTTTCTTGATTATAAAGAATTTACTCAATGTTCTTTTATTACTCAGTAACTAACAATTCACTTCGCTGTTTACAATCACTTGTATTACGGAAGTTTTATCACCACTTTGCGACTGATTCTCTTTGCAGTTGAGTTTCGGCTTTATATTCTCAATTCGATTGTTTGCAACAGCCGCCTGGAAAAATCGATAAAGAATGTTCTCGATTCGCGCTCTAGAACACGCCGGCTTCTCTCTTTCATCTGACATTCGCTTCGCATTTTCGCCACGCTGCCCTCCACCTAAGTCTGATCATCCCGATTAGACACATTTTCTGTTGAAAACGCAGCAAGCCTCTCTAGATTTATTACTTTCACCTTGCTTCTTGGTCTCCCAAAAGTCTGAATTCGATACACTATGTCGTTTATTCGTACCTTCCCAATTGCATTGAAGTTTTGGGGACAAACTTTTCTTCCGTTATGGATTGTATAGCATTACTAAGTCGCGACGTCCGGCAAAAGACAATTACACCAGCAGAAGAGAGGAAGGCAAGCCACTTAATGAAATGTCAGGAGGAAGATCCAGACTTGAAATTATTAATGCACGGATTGAATAGACAAGTAAGGAACAAATAGAAGCGGAAAGTCTAATCACGAAGGCATACAGGGCACGATGGAGTAGCTTAGAGTTGATATCTGGTTGTATGCATAGAGTATGGGAATGTGAAGATGGCCTGGGCTTTCGAAGGCTAATAGTGGTACCGAGGTTAAGAATTCCGGATGTTCTTAAGGAATTTCATAATGGTTCTCTTAGAGGGCACCTAGGCGTTAGAAAAATGCTGGAGAAGATCAAGTAGTGGTTTCATTGGGTTGTTTGTCGTCAAATTATTTTAAATAAGAAATTGCAAAAACATTTTAAGGCTTTTTGTGGTTATTTGATGCAATCATTAGAAATGAAAGACTAGATTTTATTGTATAATTATATTTTAATTTCACCCGTGGCTGTCTGCAGTCAATAAATCTAGTCCTCTTGATTGAATGAAACGCAACGCGGCGTAAACAATTTTCTGTTATTTTCCTATGTATTCCGTTTTTCTTCATATTCGGCGTAAACAAGTTCCTGTTATTTTCCTACGTACTTGGTATTCCCTTTATCTTCATATTCGTTTCAGCGCTTTGTAAGCATCAGGTGACTCAATTGATTTGAGCTGTCGTATTGTTTGTGCTACCACATGTTACAAATAATTATCTATTTATTGTGGCTTTCGCCACAAGTACGCCCCTTCTACAAAAAGTTTATGAAATTTAACGAATGCTGACACGCTTTTGTGTAGATGGCGGAGATGAGCTGGAAGAAGAGTTAGATGGATGATATGACGATGAAAGCCTAGTTGTTCCAAGTTGAGGCGTTTCAGTTGAAGATGGCGAAGTAAGCGTGACATTGCTTTCGTCTGAGCCATTGTCGTTATCGGCGCCTCGTCATCTGCGAGCAAAAACACAGGTTTGAGGCGGTCGATTGAGATCACTGTGTTTTTGCCTCTAATCTCTATGATAAATGCTTCTCATGCCTTGATATAACTCGGTGGGGTCCCTCATATGTCGATGTGAAGGTGTTATGCGGTGCGTCGCGCCGGACAAAAACGTATGAGCAGCTATTCAACTCCTTAAACATGAACGTTTTCCTCTGGCCATGTCAGACGACGGGTTGAGGAGTGAGGTCGGCAAAGTGGTTTCTCAGACGTTCTACAATATTGGAAGGTGGTAATTCTCACCGCGGTGAAGGAGCTCTCCATAAACTAGATCAGCAGGAGTTTCGCCAAGATCTTCCTTCCAGGCAGCGCGAATCCCGAGGAGTACAATAGGTAGTATTTCCACCCACGAGTTGTTTTCATGGCAGCGAATTGCTTCCTGGAGTGTGCAGGCGTTTCACCATTCCATTCGACTGTGTATGCAACGTAGTGATGTGTATATGTTTGCTGCCGAGAAGTCGAGTGAGAGCATTAAAGAGTTCACTCTCAAATTGTGTCCCCTGATCGGTCGTGATTCGGAGCGGTACTCCATAGCGACCAGTATTTTCTATGGGAAAAGCCTCTGGAAACCTGGTGAAGCGGTCGATGATCGTAAGGCAGTTACTATATCCTTTAAATGGAACATGTGGTCCGATGATATCCACGTGTATATGTTCAAAGCGCTGGGTTCGCCCTGGAAAATCCTGAATGGGTAATGAGACATGATGAGTTACCTTGTTTCGTTGGCAGGCTACACATGTTCGAGCCCACAGTCGACAATCTCGTTGGTGTTAGGCCACACGTAGCGTTGTGTCACCGAAAATACTTTTTCTCAACGGACCGGGTACAAAAGGGCGAATCAAATTGCCGATAATATCACAATAGATTGGCTTATCGCAGCCTGGAACATTTACCGGCCGTAGGACGAGGGAATTCTGTTCTTGCTCTTGTAAATGTTGTTGGAGCTCTTCGTCGACAGCTTATGCTTCAGCAAGCTCATTTACAGAGACAGCTGCGTAGATTTCCTCGATGCGGGAAAGAGCGTCTGCAACTACATTATCTTTGCCAGATACGTGTTGGATATCGGTCGAAAACTGGCTGATGAAATCCAGTCGATGGAATTGCCAAGGAGTTGCTCGATCTGGGTCCTGGGCGAAAGCGTTTGGCAACGGCATATGATCTGTAAAGATCGTTACGTGGCGAGCCTCAAAAATGTAACGAAATTTTCGCAAAGAAACATATATGGCATTCTGCTCACCATCATACGGGCAGTGTTTTCTTAGCTCAGGCTGAAGAATGCCAGGGGTTTCCAGTTTTGTCCTCTTCGTTGTTGGAGGACGGCTCCCATGACGTTCTCTGAAGCATCCGTAAAGATAGCCTAGGGAAGCGATGTATCCGGATATACCAATAAGGTTGCTTTGCGCAACTCTTCCTTACATGCGACGAAAGCGGCATCTCCCTCCGGTGTCCAAGCGACTGGTTGTGAACCTTTGACTGAAGCGCCTTGGGTGTATTCGTGCAGAGGAGCCTGAAACTTAGTAGCATTTTTAAAGAATTTTCTATAAAAATTTATCATTCCGAGGAACTCACGCAGTTTACGGATCGTTGTGGGGCGAGGGAAGTTTGCTATCGCCTCAACTTTCGCAGGAAGTGGTAATATTCCTTCACCCGAGATGCGATGTCCCAGGAAGTCAACTTCTGTCTGGCTCAAACGACACTTGGCGGTGTTTATTACGACGCCGTACTTGGCGAGCCGTTCAAAAAGCATCCGAAGATGTTGACGGTGTTCCTCAATGTCCTTGGAAGCGATGAGGATGTCGTCAATGTATGGAAATGCGAAATCGTCTAGGCCTCGGGTCATCTCGTCGATAAACCACTGGAATGTCAGTGCGGCATTCCTTAGACCGAACGTCATGAACGGGAATTCAAAAAGACCGAATGGTGTAATAATGGTCGTTTTATTAATGTCATCTGCTGCTACGGGAATCTGATTGAAGGCGCGTACGAGGTCGATTGTCGAGAATATTCTTTTTCCAGCCAGATTGACCGTAAAGTCCTCCAGCACGCGAACAGGATACCGATCCGGTATCGTTCGTGCGTTTAGCTGCCGATAATCCCCACAAGGTCGCCAATCACCTGACTTTTAGGGTACCAGGTGGAAAGGCGATGACCAGGGACTCTTCGAGCGTTGGGTAATTCCAAGCTTCAACATTTTTTCGAACTCCGCCTTGGCGATTTTGAGTTTGTCAGCAGCGAGGCGGCGATCTTTGCTGGATTCCGAGGTCCGGGTGTAGTGGCTACGGTGGTGCCTTGTCGTGTGTTTGGCTGGTAGGCATATTCCTTCAGGTTTCGTCAGATTCGGGAAGTTTGCGATGAGATCCGACCAAGAAGAGTCGACAGGCGAGATCTTAAGTTCTGAAACAATATTAGATAACGATATCTTACATGACGCCGTTAATCCGGTTAGAGAGCCGATCAGGCAGCCATTCTTCAAATCAGGTAAAATGCCAAAATATGCCAAAAAGTCAGCACCAATAATAGGTTTGGTCGTATCCGCTACTACGAAGCGCCACGTGAAATCTCTTCTAAAGCCGAGGTTAAGCGACAGTGTTACGCAGCCATATGTGTTAATCGTTGAGCCGTTTGCTGCATTAAGGGTATAATTAAGTATCTGTGGTGCTCCAGGAGCAAGAGACTTGGGAAATGTGCATAGGTCAGCACCAGTGTCCACCAGATATTGGATTTTGCTGGCGCGATCATTTACGAAGTGGCGGCTTGATTCGAATGATGGGCCGTTAACCGCAGCTAACGGTCCGAGCAAGGCGATCTGCAACGTACCAGCACATATTGTTGTCGGGTGCCAGCGAGGTTCTTCGAGACAGAGAGCGAGATCGAGAACGTAAGCGGGTGGCACTTTTCTCTTTAAGCGCTGAGGTTAGCTTGCTGATTGAAGTTTCCAGGCGAGAAAAACGTGCTCGATGCCTGATGTAGTACTCACTTGAACGGTGTTGATGTGTGCTTCCGGCAACGCAATTTCGTGAATTTTGTCAAAGAGGGATGCAAGCTTGTCAAGAGCCATGTCGGTCTGAGATGCCAGTATTGATTGCGTCTTCATCGGTAACCTGCTTAGCTACTTGGTGCGGATAATGTTATCAGGAATTGTATTGTCGAGACTCCTGAGGGGGCGGAAGAATTGTGATGGTCTCCTGTCGACCAAAGTTTCTCGGTCGAGAAGCTGCTGTAATCGTACATCTCGGGAGAGCGTAAGGCGTTCGACGAGTGCCTCTTTCAGGCGAGTATATCCATCGCTGTCGGCATGTTCAGTAGTAGGTCCTCTACCTCAGCAGCGGCCTTAGCGTCAAGAAGGGATGAAGCGTAATGATACTTCGTTATTTCGACAATAATTCCAACGAGATGAAATTGGCCTTCATGTTGGGCAAACCACAAAGATGGGCGTTCGGCATTGAAGGCAGGACACCGCATCGAAACGCGTTGAATCGGCTATCGGGTACTTGCGTTTCATTGTTATCCAGCATAACGATTTCTTCTAAATATTTTAACCGATGAAAGGCCTTGTACTGCACAACGTTCTTAGAAATTCAGCAAGCGGCCGAAACTCGAAAATTTGTTGAAATAACCGCTTACACAAAACCACGCGCGCACTTAATTCACCAAACCAACTCACAAAGTGCACAATCCAAAAAATATGTACTCGAAAATTCGATGAATAGTCAACGTAATTACCAATGAGAACCATTCACGCAATCACGTCGGGGTCACCACTGTGGTTATTTGATGTAATCACCAGAAATGAAAAACAAGGTTTTATTGTATAATTATGTATATTCTAATTTCACCCGTGGCTCTCGGCAGTCAATAAATAAAGAGGAATAAAAAAACGCAACGCGGCCTTTTATACATATCCGGCGTAAACAAGTTCCTGTTATTTTCCTACGTATTCCCCTTAGACTGAGTTTACACACGAATATGTTTTTATCGCTTTTTATCGTCAATTTCTCTTTTGCTGTCGCCAGCCATGTTCACACTTGGAGACTCTGTCTGAGCAATTTTTTGGCATTTCATTTTTTTCATTCTTAAAAAAATTCAATTTCCATAGTTACCACATTCATTCGTATAAAATTTGAAACAGCTACAATGACTGTGAAATAAAAATGAAAGGGAATGTCAAAATCAACACAAACGAATAAGATAACAAAGCGTAATAACCGAGCACAACAGTGTCGGTACGCTGCTCTCTTCGTCGTCGCCCTCTCCCCTACAAACTAAGTGTCGCTTCGACAGAAATATTCGTGTGTAAACTCAGTCTTATTCGGCGTAAACAAGTTCCAGTTATTTTCCTAAGTACTTGGTATTCCCTTTATCTTCATATTAGTTTCAGCGCTTTGTAAGCATCAGGTGACTCAATTGATTTGAGCTGCCGTATTGTTTGTGCTACCACACGTTACAAATAATTATCCATTTATTGTGGCTTTCGCCACACATTTATTTAACAATCCAATGATAGAACTCGAAGAATTTGGCAAATCATTGATCTAACATAACTAAATCGTGACAATATTAAACTAGTTGCACATAAAAACAATTTAGAATGAGAAATATGCGGACTTGTAATGGGGTTGGGTATATAAAAAAATGTTTAAACAAAGTTCTCCGTGTCAACGTGAAAGTCAATACCAAAAGGGAAAATTAGGATAAAAAGCAACAGGGGTATCAATGTGTAAACTCAGTGTAGGCAATGGGATTTTCCCAGCAAGACGGGTAGCTTTTACCTAAGATTTATTCTTCATTTATGCATTTGTTATTTTATTTGTTACTTTTGTTCCAGCCGTGGGAAAAAAGAAACCAATCTCCCCGACTTATTTTACGTACTTGTGATTCTCTATTTTCACTCACGCATATTATATTCAAAGACATGTTATATGTATTCGCCTGTTTCAGTTTTGAGATATTTTGGTAACTCATCTATAATTGAAAAAAACGCATATGTTACTATACTGAAAATAAAAGTATTTCTTACTCCATCCTTTAACTACCGGTTATGTAAATGAATTTGTTAGTATACCTGTTGGCTTTTTTTTTTAAATTGAAAAAAAAATGGTTCATAGAAAAACATATATAAGTATATGCGGAGCACACTGTTTATCTCTGTTAGTTTTCTCTCTCTCCACTCATTTTCATTTTCACGTTTATTAATTCTTGTTTACTTTTTTATAATATACCGGAATATTTAGTACATAAGTCTAGCGGTAAATCTCATTTTATTTTCTAATATAATGACAGTGAGGTAAAGTCTTATAAGCCATATATATATATATATATATATATATATATATATATATATATATATATATATATATATATATATTGTTACGATCTTGCTGATTAACCTCGATGATTTCCCAAATCCTCCGGGTACGATCTCTGGATTGTTAAATAAAAGCGCCAACGTAATTTGCAGTTTCTTTATTTATAGAGAATTTAATTAATATCCTTTTGATTACTCAGTAATTCACAATTCAATTACAATTTACTTTACTCTTTACAATCACTTGTATACAACTTTCAAAATGTACTGTTTTTTTACTTCAATGTAATGTAATCTTCAATGCTTTTAATTCACGACTGATTACTTTTGCAGTCATTGGTCGCCCTTATATACTTGTTTGCTGCTTGAAAACGAAACCCCCGGAATAATCTCGTCGTTACGATAATCGTCTCGGTTACGATAATCGTCTCGGTTACGATAATCGTCTCGTTTACGCTAATCGTCTCCTTTACGCTCTAGAATATGCCAGTTGTCGGTTCCTCTCTTTCATCTGCCACCTAAGTCTGATCGTCCCGATCAGACACATTCCCTGTTCCAAACGCCGCAAGCCTCTCTAGGTGGACCACTTTCATCTTGTTTCTCGGCCCCCCTACAGTTTGGATTCGATACACTACGTCGTTTAGTCATTTGATTATCTTGTATGGACCTTCCCAATTGCATTGAAGTTTTGGGGACAAACCTCTCTTTCGTTGTGGATTGTACAGCAACACCAAATCTCCATTTTGGAAGCCTTCGGAGTTCATCGCCTTGTCATACCTAGCCTTCATTTTGTCACTCATAATTTGAGTTCGCTGCCTCACAAGAGCATTTATCCCTCTTCCTCGAGAACAGTAGAAGCTTCCTTCCCAATTCCTCTCGCATCACCAGTTACTCCAAATTTTAAATCGCTGGGTAACCGTAGTTCACTACCAACCAGTATCCTGGCAGATGTTTGACCTATTGTTTCATGCACTGCGGACCGATATCCCATCAGGAAAAGCGGTATGTGTACATCCCAATCATCTTGATGCTTGTCCACTACTTTCCGCAAGTGCTCTTCCAGGGTCCGGTTGAATCGCTCTACCATGCCATCTGATTGAGGATGAAGCGTCACGTTTGGCTAGTGGAACGCTTCGAGGAGCTTGACGAATTGGTCTTGCGTCACCAGTATCAATGCTATGCTTCACTACGTTGGTCCTGCCTGGTTTGTTGCCATCCTTGTCGAATATGTTGGAGTATTTATGGATCATCTGGCTGGCCTGGTGCTTGTACTTGTCTTCCAACCCTTGCGTCCATGCATTGATATCTTCCTCCATCTCCTTGCTGCCAATAGAGTCGATTCCAGATGAATCATTGCATTTGATGATGGCTTCTACCTCTTTACATTGCCCTAATACAGTTCCACTAGGAATTTTTACTGGTGATCTGAAGTCATTTAATACTCTTACTGGGATGCGTCCATTCTTATGTGTCTTAGCCAGGATTTTACCAATAAGTATGTCCGGTGTAGAATTTTGTGCTGCTGCGACAACCCACAATTTGTTTGTCCCACAATCTCCATTAATTTTCGCCCAAACAACTGCTTCTGACTTTGGTGGAATCAGTTCACTGCCTTCTAAGACCACTTGTTTGCTGCTGTTTGTGAAATCATAGCCAATGTTTGGTGGTACCTCCATGTTCTTATACTCCATAATTTTGTTATTCAAGTCGATCTTGATACCTTCATTCATCAAGAAGTCCACTCCTATGATTACCTCATCCACAATCTGCGTGACTATAAAACTGTGTAACACCGTCACATTCCCTATTGTGACCTCACATGTTACTTCTCCCACTACCTGGGTATCCTCACCAGTCGCCGTTTTCAATATTGCTCCAGGTAATGGTCTCACTTCTTTAGCCATCAGGTCAGTTCGAATGATGGAGTGTGATGCGCCCGTATCCACTGTTAATATACGCTCTGGTCCATCCACATATCCACCAATAGTATTGTTGCTCGTTTTTCTGCCAATTTGCGAGACGGAGATTATGGGACATTCAATTGCAGGAACCAGCATACGCCCCTTTAGACGGGCTCGTTTTAGTTTAACGACTGAGAAGTTGATGGTTTATCCTCCTCAGCCTTCCGTTTGCGCTGTCCTTCCTGTATGCTGGAACCCGTTTTGTATTCGCGTGCGAAGTGACCAGGCTTCCCACATTTAAAGCATTTTCCAGCCTGATTCTTGCCACCAGAACGATTCATTCCTTCTAACGACTTCAGAGTTTTCAATATTTCGGTTATCACATCTGGTGTTTCAACCTCCACTTTATTCACTTTGAATGCTGGACTGCTTATGAGTGCCGCCGTTTTACGTGTTTGAGCATACGCCACTGTTTCAGCGAATTTTGGCTTTGGATTCGCATATGTCTCTGGCTTGGAGTAAACGTCTTTTATGCCGCTGATGAATTTTTTTACCCACGTTTTCCAATCCGTTTATTAATTCTTGTTTACTTTTTTATAATATACCGGAATATTTAGTACATAAGTCTAGCGGTAAATCTCATTTTATTTTCTAATATAATGACATTGAGGTAAAGTCTTATAAGCCATATATATATATATATATATATATATATATATATATATATATATATATATATATATATATATATTGTTACGATCTTGCTGATTAACCTCGATGATTTCCCAAATCCTCCGGGTACGATCTCTGGATTGTTAAATAAAAGCGCCAACGTAATTTGCAGTTTCTTTATTTATAGAGAATTTAATTAATATCCTTTTGATTACTCAGTAATTCACAATTCAATTACAATTTACTTTACTATTTACAATCACTTGTATACAACTTTCAAAATGTACTGTTTTTTTACTTCAATGTAATGTAATCTTCAATGCTTTTAATTCACGACTGATTACTTTTGCAGTCATTGGTCGCCCTTATATACTTGTTTGCTGCTTGAAAACGAAACCCCCGGAATAATCTCGTCGTTACGATAATCGTCTCGGTTACGATAATCGTCTCGGTTACGATAATCGTCTCGTTTACGCTAATCGTCTCCTTTACGCTCTAGAATATGCCAGTTGTCGGTTCCTCTCTTTCATCTGCCACCTAAGTCTGATCGTCCCGATCAGACACATTCCCTGTTCCAAACGCCGCAAGCCTCTCTAGGTGGACCACTTTCATCTTGTTTCTCGGCCCCCCTACAGTTTGGATTCGATACACTACGTCGTTTAGTCATTTGATTATCTTGTATGGACCTTCCCAATTGCATTGAAGTTTTGGGGACAAACCTCTCTTTCGTTGTGGATTGTACAGCAACACCAAATCTCCATTTTGGAAGCCTTCGGAGTTCATCGCCTTGTCATACCTAGCCTTCATTTTGTCACTCATAATTTGAGTTCGCTGCCTCACAAGAGCATTTATCCCTCTTCCTCGAGAACAGTAGAAGCTTCCTTCCCAATTCCTCTCGCATCACCAGTTACTCCAAATTTTAAATCGCTGGGTAACCGTAGTTCACTACCAACCAGTATCCTGGCAGATGTTTGACCTATTGTTTCATGCACTGCGGACCGATATCCCATCAGGAAAAGCGGTATGTGTACATCCCAATCATCTTGATGCTTGTCCACTACTTTCCGCAAGTGCTCTTCCAGGGTCCGGTTGAATCGCTCTACCATGCCATCTGATTGAGGATGAAGCGTCACGTTTGGCTAGTGGAACGCTTCGAGGAGCTTGACGAATTGGTCTTGCGTCACCAGTATCAATGCTATGCTTCACTACGTTGGTCCTGCCTGGTTTGTTGCCATCCTTGTCGAATATGTTGGAGTATTTATGGATCATCTGGCTGGCCTGGTGCTTGTACTTGTCTTCCAACCCTTGCGTCCATGCATTGATATCTTCCTCCATCTCCTTGCTGCCAATAGAGTCGATTCCAGATGAATCATTGCATTTGATGATGGCTTCTACCTCTTTACATTGCCCTAATACAGTTCCACTAGGAATTTTTACTGGTGATCTGAAGTCATTTAATACTCTTACTGGGATGCGTCCATTCTTATGTGTCTTAGCCAGGATTTTACCAATAAGTATGTCCGGTGTAGAATTTTGTGCTGCTGCGACAACCCACAATTTGTTTGTCCCACAATCTCCATTAATTTTCGCCCAAACAACTGCTTCTGACTTTGGTGGAATCAGTTCACTGCCTTCTAAGACCACTTGTTTGCTGCTGTTTGTGAAATCATAGCCAATGTTTGGTGGTACCTCCATGTTCTTATACTCCATAATTTTGTTATTCAAGTCGATCTTGATACCTTCATTCATCAAGAAGTCCACTCCTATGATTACCTCATCCACAATCTGCGTGACTATAAAACTGTGTAACACCGTCACATTCCCTATTGTGACCTCACATGTTACTTCTCCCACTACCTGGGTATCCTCACCAGTCGCCGTTTTCAATATTGCTCCAGGTAATGGTCTCACTTCTTTAGCCATCAGGTCAGTTCGAATGATGGAGTGTGATGCGCCCGTATCCACTGTTAATATACGCTCTGGTCCATCCACATATCCACCAATAGTATTGTTGCTCGTTTTTCTGCCAATTTGCGAGACGGAGATTATGGGACATTCAATTGCAGGAACCAGCATACGCCCCTTTAGACGGGCTCGTTTTAGTTTAACGACTGAGAAGTTGATGGTTTATCCTCCTCAGCCTTCCGTTTGCGCTGTCCTTCCTGTATGCTGGAACCCGTTTTGTATTCGCGTGCGAAGTGACCAGGCTTCCCACATTTAAAGCATTTTCCAGCCTGATTCTTGCCACCAGAACGATTCATTCCTTCTAACGACTTCAGAGTTTTCAATATTTCGGTTATCACATCTGGTGTTTCAACCTCCACTTTATTCACTTTGAATGCTGGACTGCTTATGAGTGCCGCCGTTTTACGTGTTTGAGCATACGCCACTGTTTCAGCGAATGTTGGCTTTGGATTCGCATATGTCTCTCGCTTGGAGTAAACGTCTTTTATGCCGCTGATGAATTTTTGTATTTTCACCCTTTCGAGATGCTCACCCGATGCGTCTCCGATGGCTAAATGAGCCAATCTCTCAATCTCCGAAGCATATTCCTGTAGAGATTCCTTGGGTTTTTGGTCGCGCTTTTCTAACTCCATCTGGTAAATTTGTCTTCTGTGTTCGCTACCATATCGTCTTTCCAGGGCTTGCATCAATCCGTCGTAATCATTTCTCTCATAATCAGGTACAGTTTGCAAAAGTTCTGCCGCAGGTCCTTCCAACGCAACGAATAGTGCAGCAGATTTTTCCTCCATGCTCCATTTATTTGTTTCAGCCGTCTTTTCAGACTGGAGCTTGATGACTTGGAATGGAATTTTACCGTCAAAGGCTGGTGTTTTTACCTTGAGAGCGCTCACTGAAGTGGTGGATTTAACTGCAAATCCCGGAAACGACCTTCCAATGTGTTGACTTTGGCTTCAATTAACTCTTCTATTTTTACTTGCCGACCTTCCAATTTGACCACTTTTGTCTCAATTAGCTCCTCTATTTTGTCTTGTCGCGTCTCGATTTGATCCTGCCTTTCCTTAAGTTCCGCATTGTCTCTCACCAGCTTTTGTGATATTGCAGCCAATGGCATGTTCATGTCAATGCCCGCAGATGAGCTAGGGGCCTCTTCTTGAATCTTACTTGATGGCTGCTCCAACTCCTTCGCAGAATCAATAACCTCTTCCTTGTCAACATCCTTCAAAGATACATCTTCATTTTCGCGGCGGAATTCGTATTGGTTCAAGTCGATACCTTCGACTTCCATTGCTTCTCGCAGTCTCGTTGCAGCTCTGCCTTATTTCCTGTTGTAGATAATCCTCGCTTTGCCAACTCCTTCTTGAGAAGAGGTATCGTCAATTCCTGAATCTTCACCATTTTTTAATTATTATCCTCTGGAATTTATTTAACAATCCCACTTCTGACACCAATTTTTACGATCTTGCTGATTAACCTCGATGATTTCCCAAATCCTTCGGGTACGATCTCTGGATTGTTAAATAAAATCGCCAACGTAATTTGCAGTTTCTTTATTTATGAAGAATTTAATTAATGTCCTTTTGATTACTCAGTAATTCACAATTCAATTACAATTTACTTTACTATTTACAATCACTTGTATACAACTTTCACAATGTACTGTTTTTATTACTTCAATGTAATGTAATCTTCAATGCTTTTAATTCACGACTGATTACTTTTGCAGTCATTGGTCGCCCTTATATATTTGTTTGCTGCTTGAAAACGAAACCCCCGGAATAATCTCGTCGTTACGATAATCATCTCGGTTACGTTAATCGTCTCGTTTACGATAATCGTCTCGTTTACGCTCTAGAACATGCCAGTTGTCGGCTCCTCTCTTTCATCTGTCATTCGCTTCGCATTTTCGCCACAATATATTTACGTGGAAGCAGTAATAAAAAAAAATTAAAATATGAGGTTAAAAACAAAATAAATTATTTGCTCTTCATTTATATCACCAACATCAATTCTCAAGCATTGAATAAAAATATGTTTCGCTAAGAGCAAGGAAAATCAATTTTTTATTCATTAAAAAAATTATTAAGCATTTCAGTCCTAACAATTTAATAAAAATAAACCATTACCGCTATCGATTGCGCTGAGCATTCGGCCATGCTATTGCAGAGGATTCATAGATGTCATTCGACTTTCGCCGGCAAAAATATGTAGATCTTGATCTTCTAATGTTTTTTATGTAGTGTCAGTAGCTCACTATAAAAAAGATTTCAGAAAATCATCTATTAATTACAGCAAAATAACTCATAACACTATGCAAAATATTTTCTGCCATATTAAAATTAATAAAACTTTTACCCACGTTTTCCACCAGTTTATAATGGAAACTTCCATGTCCAATGGATTGGAACTGCAAGTTAATTGAAATCTATAAAAAAAATGTGTTAATAAAATTTCAAAACAAAGATATTTATATAAACGTTTAATGAAAGATGGACTTTTTAAGCTGTTTAAAGTGTTTTTTTTTTTTTAATTTTAAAGAAAGATTGTCAGTTTACTGGTTTTTTTTTATATATATATGATCGACTTAAATACATATATGAGCTTCCTTTTAAAATGTATTTAACAAACAAATGTCAAACAAATAATAAAAAAAAACATTTTGTAAACAGCATTGTCCGTCGACAAATATGAATATGCCGCAAACATAACAATATCAAAGAATTTGTCCAAAATATGTAATTTGTTTTAGAGTAAATTACATGGATTCAAAGATAATTAAACGGACTTTCTTTTAAAATACATATAACGAGTTTTTGTTCAATAATTAATAAAAGAAAATACTTGCAAGAAAAAATGTCATTAGCACATATGAAATTCATTTGGTTATATAATTGCATATCAAGTGTACAAAAATTTTAATGGGAGATGGTGTTCAGGCATTTTCAATTTTTTTAAGGGCGATAATAATAAACAATAATATATAAACTTTGTAGGTATATTTTGCAACTTATATCGAATACAAAAATGTTTAGATAATTATAAAAAAAAAAATTTTACATTTTAAATGAAGTTGATCTTCTAAAAAAATTGGACGTGGGTGGCGCAGGAAATTTAGGCTCTTGTGCTGATCTGCACTTATTATAAAATACAATTTTTTTCAAATAGTGAATTTTTGAGTTCCGTTGAGGCTTATTTTTGTCAGTATTTGATCTAAAAAGGTAAAAAGTTATTAAAATAATAAAATTTTTATGCTATGGGACATAGTTCTAGTGTCGTTAACATATTCAAATTTCGTATGTTCTAAGAAAATCAAGTTTAAAGTTTGAAGTGTATGAGGTTGGGCGGTGGGGCGTTAACTGCCTAAAGACCCATTGAACCGAAAATACTGTAGATAACATAATAAAATTTTAACAGTATATTCTTAAAAGACTATGCTTTCGAAATATTAAAAAAATCGATTTTTTGAAAATTCTAGACCACCGTCTCCCCCTAAGAGGAAATAACAATTTTTTAGGTTATAAATTCATCTAAAGTAAAATATAATCAAATGAACTTTCTTTGAGAACATGTTTTAACTAATTAAAAATAAACAACCAATCGAAATAACACTTTACAAACATTTTCATTTGGAAAATTTGCA
Organism: Neoceratitis asiatica; assembly: GCA_030068015.2. Classification (NCBI taxonomy): domain Eukaryota; kingdom Metazoa; phylum Arthropoda; class Insecta; order Diptera; family Tephritidae; genus Neoceratitis; species Neoceratitis asiatica. The sequence continues at coordinate 23,206,139 of CM061530.1, read as the reverse complement.
TATATGCATAGCATAAATTTGCCTACATATTGTGGCGAATATGCGAAGTGAATATCAGATGAAAGAGAGATGCCAATAACTGGCATATTCCAGAGCGGAAATCGAGAACATTCGTTACCGAGAACGATTCGATCATTCCAGGCTGTTAGTCGCGAACAACCATACTAGTCGGGCGACACCCAGCTGCAGAGTCGAACAGTCGTAAAGTGAACGCGTTTGTGAATTCACTATAGTGAAGTTATATAAACAGTACATTGTGGAAGTTGTAATAGAAGTTATTGTAAATAATGAAGTGAATTGTGAACTGAATTGTTATTTATAAATCAAGAAACTGCAACAATCCAGTGATCTGACTCGAAGGATTTGGGAAATCATCGAGGTTGATTCCGCAAAATCATTACAATTAGTGTCAGGAGTGGGATTGTTAAATAAATCCCAAAGTATAATAAGTGAAAAATGGTCAAGATTCAGGATTTGACGATACCTCATCTCAAAGAGGATTTGGTAAAGCGTGTTATATCTACAACAGGAAATAAGGCGGAGCTGCAATCACGGCTGAGAGAAGCAATGGAAGTCGAAGGCATCGACGTGAGCCAATATGAATTCCGTTGCGAGGATGAAGATATATCCTTCAAGGATATAGAAAAGGAAGAGGCTATTGATTCTGAGAAGGAATTGGAGCTCATAAACAAGTATGTACATGAACATGTTGTTGGCTGCAATTTCACAAATCAATGCCAACATGTCACAAATCGATACCAACATATCACAAAAACTGGATGCATAGGATGCCAGCATCTCACAAAAGCTGGGCGTCAAAACGTCTGCAATGAACGTCAGCATCTCACAAAAGTTGGATGGATTAGAAGGAACAATCGCACAAATGCAGCAAAATTTGGTGAGACACAATGCAGGACTTAAGGAAAGACAGGATCAAATCGAGGAGCGGCAAGACAAAATAGAGGAGCTAATTGAGACCAAAGTGAAAAAATTGGAAGATCTGCAAGATAAGATAGACGAGCTTATTGAAACCAAAGCCAACGCATTGGAAGGTCGTGTCCAGAACTTGCAGTTAAATCGTCCAACCACCATCCTTTGACGGTAAAATTCCTTTCCAAGTCTTTAAGCTCCAGTTTGAGAAGACGGCTATAGCAAATGAGTGGAGCATAGAGGAAAAATCTGGACCTGCAGCAGAACTTTTGCAAACTATACCCCAATATGAGAGAAATGATTACGATGGATTGATGCGAGCCATGGAAAGACGTTATGGTAGCGAACACAGGAGACAAATTTACCAGATGGAGTTGGAGAAGCGCGACCAAAAACCCAACGAATCCCTACAGGAATATGCTTCGGAAATTGAGAGATTGGCTCATTTAGCTGTTGGAGACGCATCGGGTGAGCATCTCGTAAGGGTAATAATACAAAGATTCTTCAGCAGAATAAGAGACATTTGTACCAAACGAGAGACATATGCGAATCCAAATTCAAACGCGTAAAACGGCGGAACTCATAAGCAGACCAGCATACGCAATCAATAAAGAGGAGGTAGAAACACCAGATGTGATGACCGAAATATTGAAAACTCTGAAGTAGATAGAAGGAATGAATCGTTCTGGTGTTAAAAATCAAGCTGGAAAGGGCTTCAGTTGTGGAAAAGCAGGTCACTTCGCACGCGAATGCAAGTCGGGCTCCGACAGCCAGGAAAGACGACGGAAACGATGCTCAAAAGCTGAAGGCGTAATAAACGTCCGGCATTTACAAAAGTAGAAAAGTGGGAGGCAAGCCACTTAAGAAAATGTCAGCAAGAAGATCCAGACTTGGAACTGGTAATGCACGGATTAAGGTGAACAGATGGCCAAGTGAACAACAAATGGCAGCGGAAAGTCCTATCGCGAAGGCATCCTGGGCACAATGGAGCAGTTTAGAGTTAATATCTGGCTGTTTGCATAGAGTATGGGAAAGCGAAGATGGCCAGTGCTCTGGAAGGCTAATAGTAGTTCCGAGGTTAAGAATTCCGGATATTCTTAAGGAATTCCACTATGGTCGTAGTGGAGAGCATCTAGGCATTAAGAAAATGCTAGAGAAGATCAAGCAGCGGTTCTATTGGGTTGGTTGTCGTCAAACGATCGCTGAGTGGATTGCTAACTGCAAGGAGTGCATAGCAACCAAAGGGCCAAAATCACGAAGCCATTACAAATTGAAGGCCAGGTATGACAAAGCGATGAGCTCTGAAGGTTTTCAAAGTGGAGATTTCGTGTTGCTGTGCAGTCCACAACGGAGGAGGGGCTTGTCCCCAAAACTTCAATGCGTTTAGGAAGGTCCATATAAGGTAATCAAACGGCTAAATGACGCAGTGTATCGAATGCAGAATGTTGGGAGACCAGGAAGCAAGATGAAAGTGGTCCATCTAGAGAGGCTTGCTGCGTGTGGAACAGCGAATGTGTCTGATCGGGACCATCAGACTAAGGTGGAGGGCAGTGTGGCGAAAATGCAAAGCGAATGTCAGATGAAAGAGAGAAGCCGATAACTGGCATGTTCTAGAGCGTAAAACGTGAATATTCGTTATCGAGAACGATTCGATTATTCTAGTCCGTTGGTTGCGAGCAGCCGACTACTATATAAGGGCGACACTCAGCCGCCAAGTTAATCAGTCGTAAAATAAACGCGTTGGTGCTTACATTACAGTGAAGTAATAAGAATGAGTACATTGTGAAAGTTGTAATTCAAGTAATAGTAAATAGTGAAGTGAATTGTAATTGAATTGTGAATTACTGAGTAATAAAAGGACATTTAATAAATTCTTTATAAATAAAGAATCTACAAATAAAGTTGGTGACTTTTATTTAACAATCCAGAGATCGTACCCGAAGGATTTGGGAAATCAGGGAGGTTGAATCAGCAAAATCGTAACTATATATATATATATATATATATCTTTGTTTTGAAATAGATTATCTAAGTTGTAAGTTAAGTGTTTTTGTTTATTGAGTTTTGTTATGAGGTGGAAATCATCAGCGTAGTTGATTCTTTTTTCGAGTGTTAAGATATTAGAAAATTTGTTGTAGGCTATTAAGAATAAAATTACTGATATCGGGGTGACCTGGAGACCCCGTTAAAAAGTGGAAGTATTTTTGAGGTTTGTTGTCTGGCACATACTATTATTCTTCTGTTTGTAGTATAGTCAAATATTTTTTGGTCCTAGTTTAAATTCATTTACTTGGTGAAGTATTACAAGGATGCCGATTCTATCAAAGGCCTTCGAAAAGTCTAGGGAAATGATGAATGTGTCGCTTAGTTTTGATAGCGTTTCAGTTATGGGATGGTCTGCATAAATCAAACAGTCTGTAACTGATTTTCCTCTTTTAAAACCGAACTGGTTTTGATATAGTAGGTTATTGTTGGTAATATACCACCATAGCCTTTTGGCGATGATTTTGTCGAATAGTTTTGCAATACAGGGCCTTAGAGATATTGATCAGTAAAAAGTGATAAGGGTTTTATTTTTATTGGGTTTGACAATTGGAATTATTAGGCTGCATTGTACGATTGTGGAATATTACTGTTGAGAATATAATTGAAGTGTTGAGCTTTTGTTTGTGTTGAGCTTTTGTTTGTTTGGTTGCGTGCGAGGACTTTTTTTTATCAAAAGATATGATATTCTGTCGTGGGCAGATGTATTCCCTTTTAGGCTGATAATAGCTCAATTTTTTTGATGTCTTATTTTTATTTAGTTGGCGGATGGTGTTAGGTTAAATGTTAGCTGTTAAATCGGTCGCCATCTTGAAAAGTAATGCCAACTTAAAGTTCTATACCTCTATAAAAAACACCCTATATTTTCAGTGCTAATATTGTTTTTTAAGATTCGCCACGCGTGTTTTTTTGTGTTTTCTAGTTTCGTAAGAGTTTTACTCCATCATGGGACGTTGTGTTTTTGGGGATTAGGGGTAGTTTGAGGAATTACTTTGTGTGTGCTTTGCAAGAGAATTTTTTTATGTTTGCTGCTTCTTTGTTGGTGTTTTGGCTAGCTGCAGCTTTATTGATAAGATAGAGCGTAGACAGGCTATAGAGTGCCCAGTCGAGTTGCGAGTTCCTTGCGCTAATAGTGATATATGAATAGGGAAGTGGTCGCTTCCATACATATCTTTTAGTGTTTTCCATGAGCTGTTAGTTACTAAGGCAGGTGAGCAAAATGAAAGATCTATATTGGTCAAGGTATAAGGGTTTGCGAAATGTGCTGGAGAGGTGTCATTGACGTCGATTTCAACTTTGTTCAAATTGTTTGTCTTATTGCTTGCTGACGTCTTTAGTTGCCTTCGTTGTCTATTTTATATGTTCTTTGGAAGTATTTTAAGGTTTTGTTTTGGAATACTTTTTGTTTCTGAGTCTGAATCAGATTCGCTCAGCATCGCAGGTAGTTGTTGTTGTGGGAGAGGTGTTAAAGGTGAGTTCGTATTGTATCGAAGATCAGTTATTAGTTATTGCTTTATCTTGAGAACGTTTCTCGTGGTGAGTTTTGCTCTGCTTCATTATCTCTTTGGTGGTGTGTGTTGTTGTTGGGATGGGTTACCTACGGTTGCAGCGTATATGGTGTTATTGGATGGATGTCGTTGTTTATATATGTCATCTTTGCAGTTTTGTTGTCGATGTTTGATGTAGTTTTGATGACTTGTATTTATTTCTCTTTTATGAATATTTGACACTTTTTGTCGTAAGTGTAATGATTTGAATCAGAATTGTTGTTGTAATTGGTACAGTTTACACATTTTTTGTTTCTTTACATGGTTCTTTTATTTTGTCCTTTAAATAATATTTTTTGGGACAATTTGGACATATTTTAGTAGATTTGCAGAACTTCTCTAGGGGGTTGTATTTCCAGCAATTTTTTGAAGCGCATTAGCTATGTAGGAACGTATTGGTACTTTTAAGTATCCTAAATTGAATTTTCCAGATAGTGCGGATGTTGTGATAGTAATTATTAGGAGACCAGTTTCAAGCAGTCTGTTTTAAAATTTTTTGTTAATTTTTTTAACGTCTATTCACTTTGGGGATCAAGCTCTTGTAAAATTTCCTTTTCAGGTATATTTCGCAAGCCGTTACAGCAAATAACACCTTTTGAAAAATTTAGTGTTGGGTGCATGATAATGTTAATTGTTATGTTACTGGAGAGCCCTTTGTTGGGTTGCTTGTCAGATTTTGTTTTCATCACATTGGTCCGCATGTATATGGTATATTTTTAAGTGTCTCTGTAGAATTGGTCCTTGTCATTAGAAGGTATACAGGGTCGTTTGTTGTAAGGTGGAGTATTTTAGTTGTATCCCACTGTAGGAAGGGAGAATGCGATGGTATTGTTGGGTGGTTTTTTCATTTTGTTTTTCTGTATTAAGGTCGGTATGTAGCTCTAATGGAAACCAAAAACTCCGTATAAAAAGTGTGCAAAAAAACGAGGCGCGAATAATTTTTTTTACGAAGCAGTACGCACCTCGAACGAAAAAAACTCCATTTTCTACTGTTAAAAGCAACACAGTTTTCCAAGTGAAATAGTCTCACATATATTTCGCTACAAACAAGAAGAAGACTCATTTTCAAGCGTATTGAAGCAAGTTTATTAAGCAATTTATGCAACATTTTTAGTTTTTTCATCAATTTCTACACCTTTTTTATTTTTAGCCATGGAAAACGTTAGTATACATAATCGACAAATATTTTCCGCACTCTACTCATGTTTTTCGTTTTGTTTATTTGCGTTTGCATACCTTCTTCCTATTTAAAGAGCTGATCACAATAGAAAATCATCTGTCAAATTTCCGTAGTTCCCCGAAATATATGAGTTTTTTTTTCGTTAGAGCTGCATACCGACCTTTAAGAAGCACTGTTGTCTGATGGGTTTTTGTACAGTTGTTAGTTTGTGATGTTTGAATCACTATGTATATATCACACTTTTGTGTTTTTGTTTTCGTTTACTTGTTTATTGTCATTCACTGTTCACTGTTTACTATTTTTCTGCGGAATGAGGGTAGTCGTTTTAGAGCTTCCGATCGCTATGCTGAATATTTAAAAAAAAAAACAGAAATAAGTACATTATACTTGAGTTCCCTACATCCCTATTTTAATTTTTAATTTTACTATTTTGCACTTTGATGAATTAAATAACATATTTCCAAGATACTGTCACAATAACAGATTTAATGGACATTTGAAAACTTAAAATTGTTCAAAAGAAATTTATAATAATAATAAAAATATAACACATATTGTAAACTAAAATATAATAAAACATACTTATCAGAAATTTTGAATATAAGGCAAGGAAAATGTAAAACAATAATAGAAATAAATATCCACTTGATGAAACAAAAGCAGGAGCAATATTGTATTTAGGAAAAGAAATGAAAAAAGTAAACGTTGACAGGAACCCATTTAATTACATTTGAGAAAAAAATTTAATAAACAAAATCACTTATGAAAATATAAAAAGAAACATTTGAATTATTTAACAAATAAATGTGGCAATTTCAAATTCGAAACATAAATATAATTGGTAAAGAAAAGAAAAGATTGAAAGTAATCATATATCCTTTTTGTATAATATTATTATACTTTTAAGTATAATTTTAACAATATACACTTATTTAAAATATAAAATATTCTGAAAGATTTGTTTATTCAAATGAAAATATTGAAAAAGGAAGTAATTATTAAATCAATTAAAAGAATTAATAAGAAATAATATTAAATCAAGGACAACTCAATTTAGGAATGAGGGAACCAACAATAGTATTGCAATAGATACCAAACAGCAATTGTAAACAATATTAATAAAAATCATATCGCAAATAAGCTCGCTCGTAATTGATTTAGCGTACCTCACATAATTGCGATTTCACAGTATTTGAAATTTAATGTAGCTTTTCCGTTTTTTAAATCAATGTCTATTATTGTTTACATTGATTTTCTCGTTTCTGCACTTTCATGTTTGAAAACCTTGTATCCGCTAAAAACTTTAATATGGCGCTGCTATCTTATGACTGAATGTTTGTAAACAAAAATAAATAGTAAAGATTGTCCAGCAGTTAATTTGAACAAAATAAAAAATATATTAAACATATTTTAAAATAGTTAAATATTAATTAATTGTATTATAACATGAAATATCATTTAAATTTTAAATAATTCTTCTTTGGCATTGTAAAGCAGACCTCAGATATAACATATTGTAGCGTTTTCCGTAGCTACCCTCGATTATTTTCCAAATCCTTCGAGTCCGATCATTAGATTGCTAAATAATAGTCCCAGATCTGTTCGTTTGGCCTCTTAATCGTCAGGAATTCACTCAACGTTTATTTAGTCCTCAATAATTACAATTCTTTACTATACGCAATGGCTTATTTTACAATTCCTTATAACACACAATTATTTTCTGCTTCACACAGTTTATCCGGTCCTAAAACACACAGCTCACAGCAATGTTAACGCCACTGCGTTTTCTACTCGTCTCTCCCTGTTATAACTGCTGCCGCTCTTTTTATACCTAACGAGGGTCCAACATTCTGTTCACGCGCTCCAGAATATGCTGATGATTCGTTTGCATGCGATAGCTGCATCCGCTCCGTTTATCCTTAAGGACAGTCCAAACATTCCGTTCAGCGCTAACTCGTCTCCCTTCAGTAGTTGCTACCGCTCTCTTCTTCTGTCATTTTTACGGGGAATCTGCATCACACTGCCACTTCTTTTGTGTGTCCTTAGTACATGGAATTTTCATCATACTGCCGCTTCTTTTGTCTGTCCTTAGTACGGGGAGTTTTCATCATACTGCCGCTCTTTTTGTCTGTCCTTTTTATTTGAAATTCCCGTCACACTGCTACTCCTTTTGTCTGTCCTTCGTATTTGGGAGTGACGGAAATATTATATTTATCAAATAGTGTATAACCAAATAATAAAAAAATAGCCAAATAATAAAAAAAAGGGTGTAAAAAGACAGACTACGATTTCAATTTCAAATTAAAACAATTTATTAATTTTTTAATGTAATAAATAAAAGAAATTACATATTAAAAATTTATTCATTTAAATATGTGTATATGTTATAATGCAAGCATGATTAGAAAATACAGTTTAAGAAACTTAGTTGGAAAATACATAAAGATGTGCGGTTTACTATGTATATAAAACTTATTATAGATTGAAAAAAAAAATTAATTACTCTAAATGAAAGTTATTTAAGAAACAGGGGAATTTGGGCTGAATATGATTAATCTTTCAATTAGTTTCTTAATGCAAATCAAGGCATTATTGGCTTTCATCTGACCGTGGCTTGAGAACGGTGTTGCCACGTTTCTTCTTCACAGCTCACTAACAATATCTTCGCCATGATATTGATCTACATAATCAGCGGGACAATAACTCCAATCGAAGTTGTGGAGCAAGAATGCTGCTATTATAATTTTTCTTGCTGTTTGTGGATGCATAAACAGTGGAGAAAGTAAAATTCTCCATCAAGCACATAAAATTCCTAAAGTATTTTCTATGACTCTTCGTGTGCATGATAAACGCTTATTAAATTTTTCACTGTCACGTGATAATCGGGAAAATATATTTGTCAAATATTGCCATACATAAGTGGACATATTTTATTTGGTATTTACTAACCTGGATTTGGCCGTATATCACAACTTTTAAGCGGGAACACAGCGTCACCAACCAAAAAATAAGGGAATTTCATACGCATTCAAGCAAATATTCGTCCTCTTTACTCCAAAGCCAGAATGCCATAATATTCCGCCTTCACTTTGGGATCCATAGGCCAAAAAATCGACAGTCGTAAATATTATTAGCATCACAGCTCACCAAAAGTATAATTTAATATATATATATATATATATATATATATATACATATGTATTTGACGCTTTGTAACCGCTGAAGCGATTTTCGGCCGAGCTCCTCCTCCAATTTGTGGTTTTGAGTCTTGATGTTTTCACCAATGAATGGAGGGAGGGATGGATTTTTATGAAGAGTTTTATTTCATGTTAGAAATACACTCGTAGGACTTGACATTCCCTGCCGAGGGGCGACCGCAATTAGAAAAATTAATTTTCTATAATTCGAACCTGAACTCGAACACAGGCCTTCTGAATTGTAGTACGCAATGCTAGCCACTCGGCTATTGCAGCCGCCAGTATAATTTAATAAGTACCTATATATTTATAGTACAAAGAACCAGAATCGGGACATGATATGTTTATATGCTTTCGTCAACAGTTTTGAAAGTTCCACATGTTATTAAAGTCAATTTCTATTCGTGCTTTTGCGAAACTGACAAATATATGCTCCCAAGTCTCTTCACATAGCTTTGCAAACCTCATTAATTATGGCAGCTACAGTGGTGCGTCGAATTTTAAATGTAGAGAGAGTTTGCTTACTATCCTAATTTGTCAGATACTTATGTATAAATACTTAAAAATGATGTTTATTATTGATACGCGTAAGTGCCTAATCTATATATATAGAAATCAATGCAAATTTTGAACGCCTATAACTTGAGAACCACCAGATAAAATTGCACTAAATTTATAGGAGTTATAAAGGGTTATTAGGAGAAGGTTAATGTGAAGTTTTCATGAGATTAGCGCAGCCGTTCCAGAGATTTTACCATTTTAAAGAACATTGGAACACGCTACCCATACAAAATACATGCAACAACAACATGCAAAATTCCAAAATACGTGTACATTACGCTGTATGTGGTGTTGAAAGAGAGAGGGAAGGAAAAAAATTAAAATTAAAATTTAATTTTAAAAAAATCTAAAAAAAATTCTGTTTTAGGAATGAAATTTTTCCGATTAGAACAAATATTTTGACATTTCTTCATACAAGTTTTCATTAGGTTTTCTTGATTTTTTTATAGGTGTAGAAAAGCATGCTGGGGTCCGCTAGTATATTTATATTAATAACAGTTTCACCTACATAAGTTTTAAAAATAATCTGCACTTCGAAGGTATCGATGGCTTGTTTAATGTTTGTATAAGGCGTTTTTTTTTTATAAGTTCATGCAAAAAAAAAAACCTAGGTGCACATTCGAACTCTTTTTTTAATTTCTTCGTATCACGTTCATATATCTATTCAAATATAGAAGCAAACAAGCAAGCAAAGTAGTTATCCTTATATAATATTCTCACCCAAAAACGTCGTCGGGTTATTTCCGCCAAACAATTTAATGCTTCAATAATTAATAGCACTATTAACAATATATTATCCACAAATATATAATGGTTTGTTTTTGGTTTCCCAGCGTAAGCTTGTTTGATAAAAATATGATAATATAAAACTGTGCTTTTTGACCAACGCAGTAAAGTCCTATCTGCCAAACATGACTAGATATGAAACGTATTCAAATTCACTCATATTGCAGCTGATGGCGCTCCCCGATCTCACATTCTAAAGTTGGGAGCATTTAATAGCTGATGTGCAAAAGGCACCAGTACCACTATGTAAATAAAAAAATCCGCAGTTTAAAATTCAAAAGAAATTTACTTTTGATGCTAAAACTTAATATAATTAAATATTCGAATTGCAATTTTTTTCGAAATAAAAAACTCATAATTCCAAAATCCAAAATCCCAAAGAGTTATTTTTCTATCACAGTGGCACTGTTTGAAAATGTTATAAATAATACGAATTTTCGAGCGCTCTCGCGAAATAAAGGGTTTCGTATCTAAGCATCTTTGCTATCTGCCATCGCAAAGATGACTTCAACGAAACTTACAAAAATTCGGTAATATTGCAGCTGAGAATGTTTCCCCATCCCACATTCTACTGTTGGCATTAGTGTCAGATGAGGAAACATTCTACAGCTGATGGGCAAAAGGCACCTACCACTATGTAAATAAAAAAATCCACTGTTTTATATTCGAAATAAATTTGCTTCAGAAAGAAATATTACAGAAATGATTGTAGTTTTAATGTCAAAATTTAAGACAATTAAATATTCGATAGTTTTTGAACAAAGTATTTTTCGTAATAAAATACTCAAAATTCCTCTCAAAGTCCCAAAATGTTAATTTGTCTTCTCAATGTCTAGATTTTCGTATCTAATCATCTTGGGCAACCGGCTTTATTGTCATATTGCTTCACTCACGCACTCAGCTTCAATCAGAGAATAAAAGAATATGGAAACTATCAGCTGATTTCACGGAATCGGGTAACAGCTGAAAACGCTTATGTATTTGACAAGTACGACCAGGGCTTGAATTAAAATTTTGGCAGTAATATGTTAGAATTCCGTTGACGCAAGGTCGCTTTTCGCTCAAAGATATCCACTAAATTAATATATTTCATATTTCTTCGATGGAAAATATGATTCCCAATATAACATTTCATCAATGGCTTGGTATTAAATTCATATAATTGTAATATTTGTATTTTTACCTTCTGCTATTTTGTTTAAGTAGTACATGAACAGAAATTCAAGGTAGTATACTGAAAAGCAACCTCAGGGTAAATTTCACATATATGTTTTTATATTACAGCAAATTTGATAAGCTCTAGCACAAAAAGGTACATAAAAATATATTATAATTTTGTATATCAACAATTTTTTTTATCAAGTTTCAGCGTAAAATAACACGAGATTCAAATAAAGTGGCCAAGGCGATGTATAAATTGGGAATGTCTGCTCGATCTGGAACCAATAGTTGTAGATGATGTACGCACATATGTTACATATGTATATATTTGGCTTTAAAGAGTTGATGTACCTAATCTTGTAAACGCCGTAGAATCGCCTTTAAAATATCATCGACATGTTCAACTGGTATGCTAATGGATTTGAAATTGGTATTAAATACGAGAATAGTGCATGTGATCTAGACGGACGTTTAGATCAAATATAACTTATAGTGCTATCAAACTCAATTGATATTTCGTTCGCATACAATAACTTATCATAAATTTAATCTGGTATTTAAGAATCATGGTATGTAGGAGACAGAATAGAAGAAGGCAAATTCACAGAAGCACTAGAGGGTTTAGCTACATAAGAGCGTGGCTATGAAGTGGTCGGTGGCGATAATCAAAAACAAAGTAATAACGCTGATGATGAACTTTAAATTATTTTCAGTAAATAAAAGTTAAAACGTTTAAGAAAATTTATTTAAATAATAATAATTGTTTACTTGCATTTTTGCGTAGTATTGCAGGTAATTGAATTTTTTAGCTTTTCTGATTTAATTCTTCAATAAAGAAGGTTAAAAGAGATTTGTACCCCTTATCATTTTCCACACCATTTGTAACAAGATTTTTTTGGTGCTCGGTACTTCTAGAGGCCTTTTTATCCAAATGGCTTAAAATTAAAACAAATATAAAACAATTATAACAATACAAAGCTTTAAAAGCAAGAATCATAATACATACGAACATAAAAAAATTCATTTTCCTGATAAATATTAAATTTTATTATATGAATATTTCAATGTACATATGAAAGTTGTGTTTTTCTTCAATTAGTCTGTCTGCGAATTTGAAAATGCAGCTCAGCAGGGTTTTTCTTTATAGAAATAGAACGAAAAAAGAAAAAGCGAATAATGTTTATAGGATATTTTAATTAGTAACAGATATGCAGGAAAATACCAAATATTTTCCAATTCAAATTCTATTTTATCTTTACTAAGTTTTCTTAAACTATAAATCAATATATATAATGACCAAATATAAAAGATATGCTATGGAATATTTTAAATAAAATTAGCCTGATCTTTATATTTTTAACTTTTTATATTCTTAAAACATATGTAACTATATATGTGCTACTAAAAATGCTACATATATTGGACTAAAGAAAAAAGTAGTGCTATATGAGATTAATTTATTTTTTTACCGCTGTGGATATTCTTGTACGTAAAATCTTATTTCACCATACTCTGCGACACCAGCGCCATCTCAGCTTCACATATGGCTAGGAATTGGAAAATGTACACCAAATGTATAAAAAAAAAAGTTTTTTTGAATGCGCTGCAAAACATCATATTTTTGCTGATGCTAATACCAAAAATACGAGACAAAAATTACTAAAGACGAAACTTACCAATTCGTTCGTCAGAAAATATTATAGTCTTAATATTAAAACTTAATAGAATTAAATATGCTATTGTTTTTTTTGTTTTTTTTTTTTTCAATAAAATATTGGAGTAGAATTGCAATTCAAGACGATTGTAGTACTTCTTATTCGTAATAAAATAATCGGACTTCCTCCAGAAATCCCAAATAGTATTTTTTTATCACATTGGCACTGTTCGAAAATGTTATAAAAAATGCTGATATTTTAGCGATCTCATGAAGTAAAGAGTTTTTATGTTAGCAGCAGTGTCAAATCGGGGAACATTCAATAGCTGATCTGTCAAATGCACCAGTACCACTAAATAAATAAAAGCTCCGTTGTTTTAAATTCAAAGGAAACTTTATTCAGCAGAAAATATTAAAGAAATCATTGTAGTTTTAATATTAAAACTTAATAGAATTAATAATTCGATTGTTTTTCAAAAAAAGAAGGAAAAAATTTAGTAAAATTGCAATTACTGTACTCTTGTTCATAATAAAATTCTGAAAATTCTACCACAGTGGCACTGTTTGGAAATGTTACAAAAAATGCGAAGAAAAGTACACTACTAGTCCTGAAAACAGGCACTGGTACGCATCCCTGATATGTACATATGTTGCCCTATCTAACGCATCACTGATCACTGTCATAAAGGCGATGGCAGATAGGACTTTACTGCTTTGCCCGAAATTTCCAACTTTGCTAGAAAAGCGGAAAACGCCGATGGTATAACACAATCAACATCTCCGCTATCATTTATTTTTCTATGATAAACTTAAAAATAGGATATATTAACTAATCATTGAACTCGTTCTGTTTCTTTTTCAATTCTTTGAAACTCATGTTAAGTTAAATGAGGGAAATAATAAGAAAAATAATAAGAAATTTCAAACAAGAAATGAGTTTTATGGTGATAAAGGTAAGTGTAGAAAAAGTTAGTGGATCAACAAGAATTTGCAAATATATAAAATGTGAAGTCATTTGCAAAATAAATAATATATTGATTTAATATTCAAGATCAAAAGCTAATAATTTAAAATTTCATTGTTTACATGTGCAAATAAAACAATTTAAGTATAGTCTAAACGCTATATGAGATGAATAAAATGTAATAAAGCAACAAAAAATTCTTACCTAATATCTTATTCGGACCGACATGGTTTTCATGTTTTTGTGGAAAAAATTGGTTTTCACGTGAAAACTTGTGCCTTCGCCCATATAAAATACCTCAAACGAAGACACATCGAAAATCAGTTTTTGTTGAAAACCACTTAAAATCTTTTAGTTGTTGGTTTCCGTAGATGTTGCTGTTGAACAGATGCATGCATTGTATTGTCTCCAATACCGTCAGTGTCATCGCCGTTGAGCACGTCATCATCGCCGCAATCACCGTTACCGATTTGGGTGCCTTCCACATCCAGCGAAGCTACAAAAAGAAAGAGGAATAGCTTTCAAAATACGCTGCTAAAAAATTTCACCAAATCGAAAAATAAATTCAGAAGCTTTTTTGTTATAATTATCAATCAACTTTTCAGTCATAAATTTTAAATCTTCGGTAGTTTCATTAAATTTTGTATTTGTTTTTTCAATTTCTTTTTCAATTTGGTCAAACTTTCTTTTCCCAAAAAAAAATTAAATTTCGGATTACTTTATTTATTTATTTTTAGTTTATTTTAGATTGATATGTATATAATAATTTAATCTAAATAAGATTATGTATATTTGAATTCAATATGTAATGAAAGTGAACTTTAGAGTAATTTTATTTATTTTTTTGGGATTATTTTAGTTTTAAATTTAGTTATGTGATCTCAATAAATGTATGTATATTTGAATTGAATGTACAATATATATGAATGAATGAAAAAATATTTCTTATTGCAGTTTCGTTATTATTTGAAAAAAGGCAAATAATCTTAAACCTCTTCATGGTATTGCCTACATGATTCCTAAACTCTGTGTCAATGGTAACAGCGCACTACGTATCACTTCTGCGCTATTAATAATCAGGTACGCATGTGTTATGACTTGGATATTCCCGACTGATCTCCATATTATTCAAAGCTCAATCTATTTTTGTTTGAAAAACTGTGAAGGACGCAGCATGCTTTTATAATCGTATAAGCGTTCCTAACGGAGTTGTCTTTACCAATACGATGAAATCGCGCCTTTAAATGTCCGAAAGTATTTTCGACAAACCCTGCATAATTGAAAGTTTTCTCTCTGCGACTTTAGCTTACGTTGAAAGGATAATCGAAAAGCCGAAGGTTCCAAAATAAAAACTGGCAGGTTCACGCACATGAAAAAGAGAATTTATTAAAATAAATTGGCTGCAATAGCTTCCAGGATTAGTGACAAAGTTCCAACAGAACCTCACACACGGTTGATTTGCCTGTGCCAAATATATTTGCGATGTTTTTCTTTTCGTCGTCTCCCTCTCCCCTACAAACTAAGAGTTTCGGCAACAAGAGTGCCCCGTGTAGGCTCTGTTTTAAAAATTTAAGTCATAGTCTAAATTCATAATACCTTGCCTGGACCGACATTGTTTTGCTGTTTTCGTGCCAAAAATTGGTTTTTGAGTGGAAGTTTGTATTTTCGCCATAAAAAATTCATCAAAAGAAAACACATCGAAAATTAGTTTTCGTTGAAGACCACTTGAGAACTCATGTTCCATTCATTCCAATTGGTGCCTGCACTGATCGATTTATTTTATCGAAGTGGAAGGCATAAGAAAAAATATTCTTGGCCATAGTTAGTCGTATTTATTTTATTTATTAAAATTTTCATATATACATGTATATTGTTATGAATAAAACAAAAGCTGTCAGATATGTCAACGAAACCACTAAAAGTCAGTGCGAACACTTTTGAACACACAATCCACCAAATTGATTTTCAAAGTGTTTTCGTGTCGGTTCGAACAAGGTATAACCTGCGCCTCCACACCAATATATATGGGTTTCGAAGATTTCTGGGCTCAACAGGCGTTTCAGAAATTACAAGCACGCATTCGCATGTTTACATTTTGAAAAGTACATTAATAAACATTGTTCTCACATCATATAATCAGTTTCAATATCTTCTATTAAGTTTTCTTTTATTTTTAAATATAATGAAACAATAACAAAATAACAGCAACCTCATAACCGATAATCGATTTCAAATATCATAGTCTAATGTGAATAAAAACTGTGATTTGACTGATCTTCTCGTTGTTTATATGTTCAAAACCCTTATTCTAAGATTTAATTTATTGTACGCAACACTTCTATTGCGTATTGTACATTTGTCATTTCTGTACATATTAAAATAGAGCGCACATAAGAAGTATATATAAGTACATACATACATATGTAGAAACAAAAAAGGACATACTAACCCTGCCAACCACGACTACCCACTTTCCCCCCTACATTCAAACATTTTTATCTTCTCACGAACACATTTACAAATTTTGTGATCGAATAGAGAAATTTCCTTAACTTAGTCCTGCTAGAACAGCGAATCTAATAATAATTTGTATTCTATTAAGAACTGCGTGTGTTAGAGAAAGCAAAGAATAAACATAGGACTTTTCAAAGTTCTCACATGAGGCAAATTCATTCTCCCAGTCATGGTTGCCGTTCGAACTATCATGTACCAATTTAATTTTTAATATGGTGTATTTAGTAAACATCTGTTAATATAAAATTTCGAAGACTTATCACTGTTTCTTAATTACTCTAGCAAAAAAACTGAAGAATTTTTCTACGAATAATTGCAGTATTTTAAAATCGAATTTTCTCGACTTAGCTTCATTTTGTATATAATATTATATGAATCTCACAAATCCAAATAAACTTACTATTTTAAATGTAGATTTGCACATTGTGGCGGATATGCGAAGCGAATGTCAGATAAAAGAGAAAAGCCGATAACTGAAATTATCTAGAGCGTGAATCGAGAACATAGCGACTGCCGCTCTTTTTATACCTGAGAATGACCCAAACATTCTGTTCACGCGCTCAAGAATAAGCTGATTATTCGTTTGCCTGCGGTAGCTGCAGCTACTCCGTTTATCCTTAACGGCGTGGAATTTTCTTTACACTGTGTACCCTTTTGTTTGTCCTTGGTAAGGGTAATTTGCATTTTACAGCCGCTTCTTATGCTTGCCCTTCGTATTTGGGATTTCAGTCACAGTATGTATACTTTTAGGAGCAAATATGTAATAATTTTGGTGCATTTTTGATGCGTGAGTGGCAACAGTGATCACAGCCATCTTGAAAATTCACATGAAATGGTATTACTTCAAGCGAATACATACCATTGTGCTGTGCTGAAGTTAGCGGTAAGAAATTGAACGATATTATTATATTAATTTCAATTATTAATATCATTTTCATTACAGATTTCCAATGGCAATAATTTATGCTTTTATAAAATTTTTCTTTCATTGCAGATTTGCAGAGAAATCGAATGTTTTCACTTATGTACGCATATACAGTGAGTAGTTGTTTTTAAAAATTATTATTATGTGACGGTGATAATGAGAACAGTGGCTTTTGTTTAAATAATATGATGTGTATTTTTTTCCAAATAGTTTAAATAGTCTAAAAGTTATTAATATTTAAAGTTGTACTTTTTCATACATAAGTACAGGGAGTCCTCCGGTATATTGCTAACAAACAAACTACAAATGCTTGGCTTTATCGTGCTTCGTAAAATAATCTATAAAATAACAATAAATATGCAAGCAAATTATATAAATAAAAAGTGTTGCGTGACTATACTATGCAAGTCAAAATCGGTGTTGGTCTGGCCCAGGGCTATTTTTTTTTAAAGCACAGCAACTCATTGATAGTACACATCAATTACACTTATTTTGGAAAGGACCCCCAAACATTTTGAGTAATTTTAAACAAAAGCCGCTGCTATTCATAATTACTAAATTTATTTCCATATGTAAGCAAATTTTAAGTAAAAAGTGCAAATTTCTTGGTATAATACACTCCTTTTTTCAGTGTTAAAATAAATTTTAATATATATCAAAATAAAGATAATAAGATTATCTTTCTTTTGGTTAGGAAATTGTAAATTTGTAAAATATTTTTCTTACAAAATTTTCCAGTTTTGTACTTCTTATAAATTCCTACAAATTTTGCGCTGCAACTAAATTTTTATTTTTATTATTGTTTTTTATGAATTTTTAATGTTACATTTTTTCTAATATCTAATTTTTTATATTTTCAGAACATGTTTGCGGAAATTAGAATTAAGTTATTTTAATAATTATTTAAGTTAATTTAAAATTTCAATAATGTAATTTGTTAATACAACACAATAATTAGTTATTATAATAAATTGTAAATTTTAGATGTTGATCTATCACAATATATAATTTGTTAAATATATATTAAAATAATATAATAATGTATATCATATTTTTAAAATAAATTTAAATAATTATAAATAAATTTTTTCAAATAATAAATACTTCTTTTTTAATTTTAAATATGGGAGCGAATTATATGTAAATATGAATTCGCCTTTAAAAAATGCAACCCTGTATCCATCTGACGACAGAAATTAGAAAAGGACAGTTATATGTTTTCTTTGTGGGGTAAACTGAATAAGTGAAACAAGACAGCAAGATCACATGTACACGGAAAAAGTGGGTAAAAGCTGCACTCGCTTTAATAAAATGCGTATGCTGTTAGCCAGTTTTTTTATCCAGTTTTCAGCAAATGCTTGCTCAAATTATCTAGTTTTTTACCCAGTGCTGGATGGCAGGGTAAACTATTTGGTGGTCAGTGTGTGTATCTTCAGCTGTATTACACAATCATAGCTGCAAACAATGCACAATGTTAATTCGAGAATACAAATAATACAAAGCTTTATAAAACAAAGCTTTATCTTAATTTAAATTTTAAATGATGGGAAACTCAATTCCATCCCATAAAAAATTTAAGAACGCGATATTTTCCGTCTTGGTAAGTACCAGAACTAAGTTAGAACATGTTCGAAACAGCTGTGTATCACAAGAGTCTGAAATGCTTGATTGAAGTTGACTATTTGACTACTTTCAGGCGTTCTGGGCTATTTAGTCCTTTGGCTGTGGAGACTTATTCATACAGTTGCACTAGCGGCATAGCCTAAAAAGTATTGTGTGGAGGTGCAGCCTTTAACAGAATTAGCCATTTTACATACCTTGCAGCCTTACTACCCAACTGGGAACTTGTTGCTTACAATGGAAAAATGTTGCAAGCTGCCATTTTGAATGTATACTTTTAAATAATTTATAAATTCCGTCAACGAATTTCAGGATTTATATGCTCGACTATCTACGCCATTCAAATATACATGATCTAGATGGTATTACGATTTCAGTTTTCATTTCTTTTAAAAAAGTGCAATATCAGCTATCAGCTCACTCACTTTTATGGAAAACATATCACCGGTATGGTACAAATGACAGTAACGTCGTTGTCAAGAAGTGATAACTTTTAATTTACATAGCGCTAATAGGTTATGACAGCTGAGTCGCTATTTTTCGGCTAGCGGCAGCGTTATTCTTATTACTTGTAGATGCAAATACGAGAATATTTACACATATGCATATATTATGTATACGTTTTTTATTTCCTGCAGGGAAAAATATTAGTTGTTAACTAAAATTTTACTACTTTGCACTTCTACACTAACTAATTCATCTTCCAAATATTTCCCATATAAACAACTGATGTTTTTAACTCGAAGATGTCCTACGAACTGTCATATATATATGTATGTGTTGAATTTCTAATTCACCAAAAATAAAAATAAAAAATAAAAATTAATTTGCCTGCAGCGAGAATCGAACCGAGAACCTCACGCGTTACAGTGATAACCTCTAACCACTCGGCTAATTGTTGTGATATAAAGAGCAACGACTAACTGCACACTTCAGTAGAGCTTATTAGGAGTTGAAACCCAGAAGTGGCGTTAAAAAAAAAAACACACGAGCTGGTGGTGAACTGCTATACAAATAACGTACTGGTATGACTTCAACATACGAGATACGTTCAAATGATAAGGTGATTTTTGAAAAGTACTTATTTATTCATCAATATACATTTTGTCCCCTTCAAAGTAATCCCCTTCGGATATAATACATCTGTGCCAGCACTTCTGAAATGCGCTTCTCGGTATGGCTATCAGCTCTTTCTTCGATTCTGACTTGATCTCATCAATTGTGGCAAAACGCTTTCCTTTAATTGGTTTCTTTATTTTTGGAATTAGGAAAAAAACGCAGGGAGCCAAATCTGGTGAATACGGTGGTTGAGGCCAAAAAATCACGAATAAAGACTTATGTGTGAGCTGGTGCATTATCGTGATGCGAAATCCACGATTTGGTTTTCCACAATTACGATCGTTTGAGCCGCATTGCTTCAAGCAAACGTTGCATAACTTCCTTGTAACAGGTGATCCATTTCGAGGCTCCCTACTTTTTTAAGGAAAAAAATACAGAAAAATCAAACTTAATAGGGAATGTTTATTATCATTCATATTGACCGCGGCTACGTCTCAGAGAGTCCATCCGTTGAGTCCAATTTTCGATGACTCTTTCGAGCATTTCGACTGGTAACTGGCGAATGACGCGCGTCATATTGAAGAGGGAATCTCTTTAGGTTGCTCTTCGTCCCAAATGCGGCAATTTTGCTTATTTACATACCCATAGAGTAAGAAAGGGCTTGCACAAGCTGTCTTTTGAACGCTTTCAATTTAAGATCTCGACGTTTAATGCGTCAATTCGTTCCATACGTCAGTCCGAGTTGCTGCGAACGGCGCCGAATCAACTCTCCACGGTCTTCGTGTACTCTCTCAGCTATGGCCGCTATATTTTCTTCACTGCGTGCTGAACGTGGTCTATTTGGTCCATAAATTGAGCGAAGCGTACGAAACACATTATTTACAGAATGTGAATTTTTGTAATAAAGTTGAATGATTTGTAAACGTTGTTCAGGCGTAAGTCTCTCTATGATGAGATGCCAAGCAATACTGAACAAAAATAACATGACACATTGACAAGACTCAAGCGTGATTTGTCAAAAAAAGGCTATTGATAAAAGTAGCTCTACTTGAAACACCTATTCATTATTATCATGTTGCACCACACCATTTTGATCAAAGAAAACAGTGAGCAAAACCTTCACCTTTTCCTTGAACATACTTCGTATTTCATGCAGTAATTAACTATAATTTTTCATACTAGTTTACTTTTTCACTACAGGGTATCTATAGATACATTCATGTATACATGTAGTTAATCATCTAATAATTATAATTTGAAAATTATGAGAAATGGACAAGTTTCGAATGTAATGAAAAGCGAAATGAAAGGAACTAAATAAGCTATTAAAGTACTTATACATTATGTATGCAGGAATTCGGATAGGAATACAAGGAATAAGAATTCAAAAGAGAATTGATGACTATGGTAAAAGTAATATGAAAGATTCTAGGTAATCGTTCATTATAGCTACTTTTATCAAAATTTTATTAAATATATAAAAAATCATGCCAGTATAAGTCGCGCAATTTTCCAAAAACATGTTAATAAAAATAGTAACGAAATGGTGCATTTGTCATGTGAAAAAGCATCTATTTTCGATTTAGAGTTGATGAAATGCCATGCAAATGAATTTGTAGTATTTTTTTTTGCGGTTTTTGCTTAAAACTACTCAAATTGGTGGGTTTTACACGGAAAGCAATAGTTTTTTATTATTAATATTTAAAGTTGCACTTTTACAAATACGGCCCTCCTGTATAGTACTAACAAGCATACTACAAATGCTGGTTAAAGCGCTGTTGTTTTACTGCGTAAATTAATTTATACAATAGCAATAAAGAATAAATAAAAGGGGTTGCATTAAAATCCTGTAAAGTAAGCTGTTTAGTGCACTTTGCAACTTTATGACGATATCATTCCCTGAATTATATGAGTAGTAGTGTGTATAAAAAGGGGGCAAAGCACTGATCCTTGGGGAACTCCAGCTGGCAGTTGGACAATGTCGGAATATTTATTATACAAACACACACAAAAGCAGCGAAGGGTCAGGAAACTTTGAATTATTTTGACAAGGTGGGATGGAAAGTGAAATTTAATTAATTTATATCTAAGTTCATTATATCAGACTGAATATTCTTTATGTAGGCACTATCTTGCATTAAGGCCTTTATAGGAGTGTGTATATTTTCCGGTTGTATATTGTTTGGCACATTCAATGTGCTCCGTATCAATATCTTCATCTTCAATAGCTTATAAAGACGTCCAATAGTTTCGCGATTTATCATATTTGACACTTGGATTTTTAGTGTCCTTAATTTTTTCAAGCTTAGGCAGAGACATTTCGTCTTCTGCGCGAGTAAACGCTCCTTGCTTTGCAATTCTTTTCTTTCTCTTTTTTACACATTGCTAGGTCACAGATTAAACACGCGTCTGCATTAGACAACAATAACACAGTGACTGCAAGTACTGAAGATATTGAGTTTTTCTTCGTTAAGTTGTCCGATAGCCTAAAGAAAAGTTTTGCCTCTTGTCTATGCAATCTTAAAAGATATTCTTGAATAGTTTCTTAATTTGAGAAACAAAGCTTATTGACTATGATATTGAAATACTACGGGGTAATTTTCAATACTTCTGCTCGTGACAAAATATGCTCCTCGTTTTGTGATGATGTCTCAAGTCTTTGTATATCCATTGTTAGTTTTTCACAATTTACAAGTTTCAGAATTGTAATTCTAGTCTATTTGATTATTACGACATTTCCGATAGTTCGTCCGTGCTATAAGTTGGCCAAATTTTACTTGTTGTCTGACCATGATTTAATATTTTTTCCTATTTTGACATTCATTTAAGTGAGAAAGAGCTTCAGAGACTTTCGTTGGACTTTAATGTTTTGTGTATGACTTGGAATGATTGTTGTTTTGTTGCATCTGTGAATGAGAAACTCGATTTTCAAAATAATAAATTGAATTGATTCAAATAGCTCAAACACTAACTGGGAGCTGAGAAGCAAAATTCTTTACAACCAAGTCAGATCATTTTCCCTCAGGTACCCTATTAATATTAAACATTAACTTTTAATACATGCTAAGCAGAAACAGAAAACTGAATGTATGTAACTGAAATGTTGGTAGCATGAATGATGTGCTTGTGCTGTGTCGGTTGAATTTTCCCTGTGACGCAATGTGATGTGGTTTACTACTTTTTTCATAAAGATAGCTATGCCGTATATATTTAGCCTACTGAATCATACTATCAATGACTGCATCACCACCTCATGTTTTCCAAGCCCTTGGAAGGTTGATTCTCTTTGCCCCGTTACCAAAAATAAAAAAGCGTGGTCTTCCTTTGATTTTCGTCCGATTATTGTTTTATCTGCTTTATTGAATTGCGAACGTATTTGAATTCCTAATGTTCGAGCAAATTACTTGTTATATATAGAAAAATAATTCGCTATCTCCTTTTCAATCAGACCTTGGAGCTGAGTACGGAAGTGCTACCGCAAATTTCAGGCAGTGATTAGCGTGTAAAAAATTGATAATTTGCCTCACTAAAAAAGTTCTTCACCCGTGGTGTTCCCTAAGGATTTTGTTTTTGGTAACGTTGCTATTTTTCGCTTTTATCAATGATATCCTCGAGGAAAGGCGATATGTAAGTGTTCATGCATACGCAAACGATCTTCAGATATACTTCTCTCATCGAAACCTTGATATAGATAGAAGATTTTGTTATTAACTCCAAGTTTTCGCGTAAAATTGATATACTATTTAATAATACTACTCGCTATGTTTACTGAATACGGAAATTTCACCATAAATCTGCTTGGAGTTCTAATTTATTAAAAACAAGCAACTGTATTTTCTTTTTAAAACTATTGAACTAAAAATAACCACATTACCTCTTTGACGAACTGTTATTTCCCAATCTGAAAAAAGACTGTTGTTCGTCAGTGCTATTCAAAGTTGAAATTCTATTGCCACCACCCTTAGAAGCAAAACCAGCAATAGCAACTTAAAAATATTATTATAATTATTTCTCGAAAAATTTATGAAGCATTTAAATGTTTTATGTGTTACTCATATCTCTGTTTAATTTAATGTATTAAATGCGTTCATAAATATTTTTGGTGTACTGATTTTAGTATATAATATAGATAAGTGTTACCTTCAACATTGTTGTACTATAAAATGTTGATATACCGATACACCGGAGCGAAAATTTGCATACAACATATTACAGAAGAATGCAAAAAGCACGAGGAGAACTCAATCTTCCCAGTACAACAGTCCTTAATGATTCCACTAAACAAGATGTACATAACATAATGAATATCTTAAGAATTTGCAAAATTTTTTATAGTATTTAAGGTAAAGAAATATTAGCTGGTCGATAGCTATGGCATCACATATGTAATCGAATTATTTAAAAATTATTATATATGTTCAGGGATTGAAAATATTTTATTTAATGACTATTTTCTTTTATACCAACTGAAAAAGCTAAATATTTTAATAGAAAATTACATACACCACAAAATATTAAAATAAGAATATAGTGAAATATGTACAAAGTTGATTTATTTCCAAACTAATAAGGATAACGTGCGGAAAACGTATCGCGCACTACGTCCAATGATACGGACCAATGATTCCACCAGCCCATAAAGCGCACCAAACAGTCAGTTTTTCTGGAAGTAACGGTGTTTCAACATACACTTGAGGATTACCTTCACTCCAAATGCGGCAGTTTTGTTTGTTGACGTAGCCATTCAACCAGAAGTGCGCTTCATCGCTAAACATCGCTAAATGGACGTAGTGCGCGATACGTTTTCCGCACAGAACCGTTATTTTCGAAATAAAATTGCACTATTTGCAAGCGTCGTTCAGGCGCGAGTCTATTCATGATGAATTGCCAAACCAAACTGAGAATAAATCACTTGACAGCTGTTAAATCGGTCGCCATCTTGAAAAGTAATGCCAACTTAAAGTTCTATACCTCTATAAAAAACACCCTATAGTATACAGTTATTAAAATTCAACAATGATGTAATTATACATGAGTCATGACCGTCAAACGATAAATGTACGAGTAAATACTTGAGACGGTTGCTACAACCTTGTTTCGCAACTCATTGGTTAGACACTGCTTTCAAAATCAGCTTGTATATATTGGTTTTTTAAAGTTAATTCCCATAGGAGTTTCGTCTCCCTTTGCGCCAGAGTTGCGGAGCGAAAACTCCAAGTATATATATATATACGCCTAAGTACACGTAACACAAAAAGTAGATGAAGCGAGACGAAGTGAGGTGAAGCAAAATGTTTGCCGAACATTCGACTTTTTTACGCTTCATTATTTCTCTAATGAAATACATGATATTTAAAATTCACAGAAGAGTGAAAAAA
This sequence comes from Neoceratitis asiatica, assembly GCA_030068015.2. Lineage (NCBI taxonomy): Eukaryota > Metazoa > Arthropoda > Insecta > Diptera > Tephritidae > Neoceratitis > Neoceratitis asiatica. The sequence continues at coordinate 23,180,620 of CM061530.1, read as the reverse complement.
TAACATCACAATATATTTCATACATATAAATTTAATAACTTATTCCTGAGATTTTCACGAAACTATCGTATCGACAAAGACGCGTTTGTAATGCTGGTGGATATAAAAGGGATACGATTTCCATCATCGGGTATCCCACCTCACATTCAACTAGCTGCAACTTTAAGATTTTTGGCAGAAGGCTCATTTCAGCGAGGTGTTGGAAAGGACAGATATGTAACTTTAGGCCGAGGCACTGTCTGCAAAGTTTTAAATCGTGTCTTTACTATTTTAGAACGATGCGTTTGCAGTGGGTGGATTGCCCTAAGAATCTCCAGCACAGAAAACAGTCTATCTAAGTACTATTTTATGGATAACTTCGGAATACCTGGAGTAATAGGTTGTGTGGACGGCACTTATATAGAAATCACAAAGCCATATATCTATGGCAACCTTTTTTTAAACAGGAAAGGTTACTTCAGCATTATTGCTAGGATTGAAAGTATTATAGAGTGTGATTATAAATTATTTTACGAATAAGTAACTACAAATACTTGTTGCAGGTTTGTGATTACAATATGTTTATAAAAGCAATTGATGCTCGTCGTCCTGGCGCCAGCCATGCCCAACTTATTTGGAGCGTCAGTAAAGTACGGAGCAGTTATGAATCCTTGTGCAACTCTGGTTAAAATGGTTTGTAATTTTGGAAGATGCAGGATATGCCCTTCAGCCTTACCTATTAACTTCTTATAGAGATCCTGATCCTGGGACGATGCAGCATAGATTTAATCAAAAACACTCATCTGCAGGTAATATAGAAAAAAGAGAACTATTAATGTGTTAAAAAATTCGCTTTCACTATATTTAACTCACATTTTTCCACATCATCCACAAAAAGTATAGAAAATTATAAATGTTTGTTGTGCGCTTCAAAAAATACATCAAGGCATATTCGAGTGCAAGATATGGAACTATCTGATTTTTATGAAGAAGATGACGAAGACTGGTATGGTCGCCAAATGATTCAGACGCGATTACGGAATAGTATCGCCAATAGCCTTTAACAACGATTAAGGTTTTAGAGGTCGCGCCAATTAATTACTCCTTCCTCCTATTAATAAAAAAATATTACAGTACTTATGTAATATTGAATCTTGTATTTCCGTTTTTATGAAAATAAATCATATTATTTAATTCATTATAAGAAAATATTCTTATTCGCAGGTATATATGTATGTATATTTACATAATTCATTGGTACTTGTATTTAATATTTAAAACTAGAAATCACAATTATTTTACAATTTAAAAAAATCACATTCTGATTTTTATGTACATATTGTGGCGAAAATGCGAAGCGAATGTCAGATGAAAGAGATGAGCCGACCGACAACTGGCATGTTCTAGAGCGTAAAACGAGACGTTATCGTAACGACTCGATTATTCCAGGGTTTCGTTTTCAAGCAGCAGACAAGTATATAAGGGTGACACACGACTGCAAAAGCAATCATTCGTAAAGTAAACGAGTTGGTGATTACATTACAGTAAAGTAATAAAAACAGTACATTGTGAAAGTTGTATACAAGTGATTGTAAATAGTAAGTGAATTGTAATTGAATTTTGAATTACTGAGTAATAAAGGGACATGTAATAAATTCTTTATAAATAAAGAAACTGCAAATTAAGTTGGTGAATTTTATTTAACATCCAGAGGTCGTACCCGGAGGATTTGGGAAATCATCGAAGTTGAATCTGCTAGATCGTAACAATTGGTGTCAGAAGTGGGATTGTTAAATAAATCCCAAAGGATAATAATTTAAAAAAGGGGAAGATTCAGGATTTGACGATACCTCCTCTCAAGAAGGAGTTAGCAAAGCGAGGATTGTCTACAACAGGAAATAAGGCAGAGCTCCAATCGCGACTGCGAGAAGCAATGGAAGTCGAAGGTATCGACTGGAACCAATACGAATTCCGCCGCGAGGATGAAGATGTATCCTTGAAAGATGCTGACAAGGATGAGGCTAGTGATCCTGCGAAGGAGTTGGAGCAGCCCTCAAGTAAGATTCAAGAAAAGGCTCCTGTTTCATCTACTGGTATGGACATGAACATGTTGTTGGCTGCAATTTCACAAATCAATGCCAATATGTCACAAAAGTTGGATGCTCAGGATGCCAAGATATCACAAAAGATGGATGCACAGGATGCTAAGCTGTCACAAAAATTTGATGGATTAGAAGGAACAATCGCACAAATACAGCAAAATCTGGTGAGAGACAATGCGGAACTTAAGGAAAGACAGGATCAAATCGAGGAGCGACAAGACAAAATAGAGGAGCTAATTGATACCAAAGTGAACAAATTGGAAGGTCGGCAAGTAAAAATAGAAGAGTTAATTGAAGCCAAAGTCAACGCATTGGAAGGTCGTGTGCGGGATTTGCAGTTAAGTCGTCCAACCACTTCAGTGAACGCTCCCAAGGTAAAAAACACCGTCTTTTGACGGTAAAATTCCATTCCAAGTCTTCAAGCTCCAGTTTGAGAAGACGGCTGAAACAAATAACTGGAGCATGGAGGAAAAATCTGCGGCACTATTCGTTGCCTTGGAAGGACCTGCGGCAGAACTTTTGGAAACCATACCCGAATATGAGAGAAATGATTACGACGGATTGATCCGAGCCCTGGAAAGACGCTATGGTAGCGAACACAGAAGACAAATTTACCAGATGGAGCTAAAAAAGCGCGACCAAAAACCCAACGAATCTCTACAGGAATATGTTTCGGAAATTAAGAGATTCGGAAAATTAAGAGATTGGCTCATTAGCCATTGGAGACGCATTGGGTGAGCATCCCGAAAGGGTGAAAATACAAGGATTCGTCAGCGGAGTAAAAGACATTTACACTAAGCGAGAGACATATGCGAATCCAAAGTTGACATTCGCTGAAACAGTTGGGTATGCTCAAATACGTGAAACGGCGGCACTCATTAACAGACCAGCATACAAAGTCAATAAAGTGGAGGTTGAAACACCAGATGTGATGACCGAAATATTAAAAACTCTGAAGTCGATAGAAGGAATGAACCGTTCCGGTAGCAAGAATCAAGCAGGAAAATGCTTTAAATGTGGAAAGCCTGGTCACTTCGCACGCGAATGCAAAACGGGTTCCAGCACACATGAAGGACAACGAAAACGGAAGGCTGAGGAGGATGAACAATCAACTTCTCAGTCGTTAAACTAAAACGACCCAGTCTCAAGGGGCGTATGGTGGCTCCTGCAATTGAATGCCCCATAATCTCCGTCTCGCGAATTGGCAGAAAAATGAGCAACATTACTATTGGTGGATATGTGGATGGACGAGCGCGAATATTAACAGTGGATACGGGCACATCACACTCCATCATTCGAACTGACCTGATCCCTAAAGAAGTGAAACCATTACCTGGAGCAATATTGAAAACCTCGACTGGTGAGGATACCCAAGTAGTGGGAGAAGTAACATGTGAGGTCATAATAGGGAATGTGACGGTGTTACACAGTTTTATAGTCACGCAGATTGTAGATGAGGTAATCATGGGAGTGGAATTCTTGATGAATCAAGGTATCAAGATCGACAAGAATAAAATGATTATGGAGTATAAGAACATGGAAGCACCACTAAGCATTGGCTATGATTCCACATACAGCAGCAAACAAGTGGTCTTAGAAGGCAGTAAATTGACTCACCAAAGTCAGAAGCAGTTGTTTAGGCGAAAATTAGTGGAGATTATGGGACAAACAAATTGTGGGTTGTCGAAGCAGCACAAAGTTCTACACCGGACGTACTTATTGGTAAAACCCTGGCTAAGATGCAAAAGAATGGACACATCCCAATGAGAGTATTAAATGATCAGATCCGGACTTGGAATTATTAATGCACGGATTGGAAATGAATAGACGGCCAAGTAGGGAACAAATGGCAGCGGAAAGTCCCGTCGCGAAGGCATACTGGGCACAATGGAACAGTTTAGAGTTGATATCTGGCTGTTTGCATAGAGTATGGGAAAATGAAGATGGCCAGTGCTCTCGAAAGCTTATAGTAGTTCCGAGGTTAAGAATTCCGGATGTTCTTAAGGAATTCCATAATGGTCCTAGTGGAGGGCACCTAGGCATTACAAAAACGCTGGAGAAGATCAAGCAGCGGTTCTATTGGGTTGGCTGTCGTCAATCGATCGCTGAGTGGATTGCTAATTGCACGGAGTACATAGCAGCTAAAGGCCCAAAGTCACGAAGTCATGGGCAGATGAAGCAGTATAACTCAGGTGCACCATTTGAGCGGGTTGCCATGGATGTAGCCGATCCATTCCCTGTGAGCAAACAAGGAAACAAATACGTTCTTGTGGTTATGGACTACTTCAGTAAATGGCCTGAAGTCTACCCAATTCCAAACCAGGAAGCGAAAACAGTTGCGGATACATTCACTCACAATTGGGTTACCAGTGCGCTTATAGAATTGCATTCAGACCAAGGAAGAAACTTTAAATCGGCGATGTTCCAGGAGAAGTGCCAGATACTTGGTATTCGAAAAACACGAACGACAGCCCTGCATCCTCAATCAGATGGCATGGTAGAGCGATTCAACCGGACCCTGGAAGAGCACTTGCGGAAAGTAGTGGACAAGCATCAAGATGATTGGGATGTACACATACCGCTATTCCCGATGGCATATCGGTCCGCAGTGCATGAAATAACAGGTCAAACACCTGCGAGGATACTGTTTGGTGGTGAACTTCGGTTGCCCAGCGATTTAAAATTTGGAATAACTGGTGATGCGAGAAGAATTGGGAAGGAAGCGTCTACTGTTCTCGAGGAAGAGTTAAGAGAGATAAATGCTCTTGTGAGGCAGCGAACTCAAATTATGGGTGACAAAATGAAGGCTACGTATAACAAGGCGATGAACTCCGAAGGCTTCCAAAATGGAGATTTGGTGTTGCTGTATAATCCACAACGAAAGAGAGGTTTGTCCCCAAAACTTTAATGCAATTGGGAAGGTCCATACAAGATAATCAAATGACTAAACGACGTAGTGTATCGAATCCAAACTGTAGGGGGCCGAGAAACAAGATGAAAGTGGTCCACCTAGAGAGGATTGCTGCGTTTGGAACAGCGAATGTGTCTGATCGATTATTCCAGGGTTTCGTTTTCAAGCAGCAGACATAGAGGCGATACACGACTGCAAAAGCAATCAGTCGTAAAGTAAACGCGTTGGTTATTACATTACAGTAATGTAATAAAAACAGTACATTGTGAAAGTTTTATAAATTAATTAATAATGCAGTTTGTAATTTATTTTTACTTTACTGCGATGTGACTCGCTTTATTGCAGATTTCTTAATGACCTACTATCACTCGATTTCATTTCAAGAGACCGCTGTACCAACTCGTTAGTAGGTATGTGGGGATAAGCGGTGGTTTTCGGCATTCGTCATTTCGAAGGTATGAACGTTGTTGGTTTTGCAAGCTATAGATTTTCGCGCCAATATCGAGCGTTGCTTAGAGGATGTGAGGTGTTGTTGCCTTTGGTTCAATAACGGTGGTTCTCAGCGTCGAAGCTGTAGCCATGCGGGTATAGTAATGCTGTAGAGCTGAGTAAATTACACACATACAAATGTACGATGTTAACGAATGATAACGAATGCAGTAAGTATCGAGTGCAATGATAAGCTCATAACTCGTCGATGTTGTGAGTATTGAGTGCAATCATATGCTCATAACTCGTTGATGTTGGATTACACACATAAGCTCGGCTTTAGGATCCACATTAGTTACAGTGTTAAAAAGCGGCTTTCACATTACGTTTTAACTATTCCCCTTGTCAAATTCGAAACGTCCTCGTTTCGATAAAGTAATTTTGGATCTCGAAAATCGATGTGATAGTGGAAACAGGTCAATCATTTTTTACAATTGTAGTAGATTTAAACTAGGTTTACAAAATTGTTTTAAAGAAATGGTAATAATTCAAGATCAAAAAACATAATTTATTTTAATTCCAATGACTTGTTAATTTTTATGTGGCTTAAAAAACTGTTATTCTAATTTATTTTATTGTTTAATGTTTCGTTTCTTCAGAAAAACATTAGAGAAAACTTTCGCAATTTGCTTTTGTGGATTCTTTTCCCTTCGATCATAACTGTAGTACAGAGATCTCTTTCGGCAACTTTTCCATATAAATTTTATCGAACTTATTACCCAATCGTTTGTTTCTTCTCAAAAAACTCTTTTCTCCAACTTCGTATGTTTTAAGAGTTTTACTTGCATTAAATCTTTTAAGAGTTTTTTCTTGAGCTTCTACCAACCTTCTTCTAACAGCATTTAATTTTTCAGCTGGATAATTGTGAAACACGTCAATATGCTTAGCGTTTATGTCAGAGTGAATGCTATGATTGTATTTGTGGGTTGCTAGTAAAATTAGGTCAGTAGTTTCATGTATTTGCTGCTGTTCCTTAATACAACGCACTATTTCAACCAAGGTGGAGTGCAATCTTTCTACCTGACCGTTGCTTTCGCTGTGAAGTTTGGGTACAAAGAATTGATCAATAGAAGAGTGATCTCTTAGTATGGTTTTTATTAAATTGGAGTGAAAAGCCTTTTCGTTGTCGGACACAACGATTTTTGTAATGTTGAACGTTAATAAAATTTGTAGAAGAGCATCTTTGACATCAACAGTGGATCTTGATGCGATTGGCTTTACTACCGCAAATTTAGAAAATTTATCGACGCATGTCAAAAAATGCCAGGGTTTGGTGGCTTGCGCTAGTATTTATTTTCCAAGCAAATCTTACAATTTGCGATTAGATTTTTTAACATTTGTTTTAAACTTGAAAAGTAATATTCTCTGGAAATTTGGTGAAAGTTTTCATATAAGTAGCGGTGTGCTCGATTATGCTCAGTAGCGACTGTTTCCAGTTGGTCATCCTTGTTTGTCAAATCAATAACGAGTAATTCGGAGTGAACAAATTTTACCCCTGCAAATTTAGATAATATGGGATTCTGTATTTCCGCTAAAGTAGAAAGGTCACAATGAATTCCATTTGTGACGTTATAATTTATTGAAGATTTTAAGCAGTGTATCAATTTTTCAATAGTGTCAAAAAAAAATGGTGTGTCGAATAAATTTCTGAAACAAAATTTTAGTGTTTTTACTGAAAGTACTCGATTTAGATAAAATGAGTTGATTTTTGAATTGATTAACGTGTTGCTTTATAGTTTTTATAGTGTTACTAGATGACTTTTCACTTTGAGCGGTTTCGTCTGTTTCAGATTCTTCCAAATTATTAACGTACTGCCTGGAGAGCGCGTCAGCTACCTTATTCTCTTTTCCCGGTTTATAGTAAAAATTTGGCGAAAATTCCTCTATAAATGTGACCATCTCTTCATTTTACTATTTGGATTTTTCCCTGATATTGAAAATTAAGGGGTTGGTTCAGTAAAAATGTTTATATGTTTTATTAGGTAAAGATAATGCCGCAACGTTTTCAAAGCCCACACGATAGCAAGAAGTTCGTGTTCATTCGTGGCGTAATTTTGCTCTGTAGCAGAAAGAGTTCTCGAAATCATTGTAATGGGGCGACCATTTTGGGACAAAACTGCACCTAAAGCGCTTGATGAGGCATCCGTCGTCAGTTCGAAAGGTCGGTTGTAATGAAGAAGAACATCTTCGGATGCTAGGACTCGCTTTACTTTGTCGAAAGCATTTAGCGCCTCACAATCAAGTGTAATTTCAACATTTTTCGATTTTTTTGCTCCTACATGTCCATTCTCACCGCGAAGATATTTGGTTAATGGTTTTACCATATCGGCATAGTTTTTTACAAAGCGACGATAGTAGCCGGATAGACCGAGGAATGATCGCAGTGCGCGCAGTGTTGTTGGAAGGTTATAATTCAAAATGGCGTGGACTTTATCTGGACAAGTTCTTATACCCTTTTCTGAAACCAAAAAACCCAGAAACTCGACTTCAGTTTTATAAAAATTCGATTTTTCTGTCGACACTCTCATTCCCGATATTTCTAACTTGTCTAAGATTTTATCGATGCTAGCCAAATGCGAGTTTTCATCGGGTGAATAAATAATTATGTCATCGATGTAAACGTGACAACATTTTCCGATGTCTTCGCGCAGCACGTCGTCGATCGCTCTCTGAAAAATGCTTGGCGCATTTTTTAAACCGAAGGGTAGCCTAAAAAATTAAAACTTTCCATTGTTAATGCTAAATGCAGTTTTTTCCTATCTTCCTCGCACATAACAGTTTGATGGAAACCGGATTTTAAATCTAAGGTGGTAAAATATTTTGAATTTCTCAAATTGGCTAAAATTATAGTTGTGTCCGGTATTGGATATCGATCAGGACTTGTTTTTTCGTTAATTTTCCTATAATCGATTACCAGTCGTAACTTCGGATTACCACTTTCATCTAAACCTTTTTTAGATACTACATGGACGGGAGAATTATATGGAGAAGAGGATTCTCTTATTATACGCGACTGAAACTGGATACGGATAGCTTTTGCTATAAATTGGATCATTTGTTTGAGTATGAATCCTAGTCTTAACATTAGTGTTAAATGGTAGTGCTCTATTTTGGTCAGCAAACGCATTTATGTTTCTGTCAATCATATCGCGAAATTGAGATTTGATATGAAATGGAATGGAGTCTTCTTCTATTGTAATCACATTGCTTTGATTACATGAGAGATGCTTTAGTTTCTCGCTACCATTACGGTAAAATAAGTATCCATTTTCAGTATAAATATTTGCTTCAATTTCTCCAAGAAAATCGTATCCAATGATACCATCAAACGTACTTAAGTTAGGAAGTAAGTAAAACGTTGAGGTATGGTCAAGGACATTCATTAGGCATTTTTTATTTATTAAATTGGTCCCATTGATAGATTTTAACTTGAAGGGCTTATCAATAATTTTGATGCCATGTAGGAATGAAATTTTTTTAATAGTTTTAATAGTTCCGGTGTCGATTAAAAGGCGTAGCTCCCGACCGCTTTTGGAAGTTTTAGTTATAAACGGCAGGAGCGACATTAGTTTAAAAAATTAATTTCCTCGACTTGTTTAGTATCGATATCAATGTGATTATAGTTATTGGTATCATCATCAAAGCAACAACTTTCAGCATAATTTCTAAAACTGTCGCCTTGAAAATAATCTTCATTTAACCCTTCACATTCTACTTGATCGATAATTTCCTTTTCAGGCATAAAGTTGACTTTTTGCATTTTATTTAGGGGTGTCTGATTCGAGGAGGACTGCTCGCGTGACCGTTTAACTACCGTAGGATGTATCGTAAAAGGCTGTTGCGGCGGAACATTTCGTATTGACTGATGTGGTTGAAAATTATGTTTATTTTACTGATAATGGGGATTATACTGATTCTGAGGAGAGGAACGTTTATGGTAATAAGAGGTGGACGTTTTGAAAATTGCGTGTACTGGGTTGAGTATGCCGATGAATCGGTTCAAAATGAGGTGTTACTTTTAAGATCCTTTGGCCTTGCCGAAAATAGAATGTCGCACATTGGACGACGAAGCCCCGATATGAATACCCGCAAAGCATTTTCTCTTGCTCGATCGTTAAGAGCTCCAATGATTTCCCTATTACCACTATGGGTCATAATTTGTTTGATAATTATGAGAGTTAATTGCTTGTCGACTTTGTCATAGTACTCGGAAATTGACAACCCATCTTGCCTTAATACGCTAAGCTCGTTCTCCAGAACATATAATGGTCTTTTGTCGGCGTACGATTGATCTAACCTTGCAATAATTGCTTGAAAATTAAGGACTGTATTGAACGATGAAAGAGTAGAATTAGCGGATTCAGTAATATTGTTCCGAAATATGCCCATTGCAATGTAGTATTTTTCCGAACCCTCTTTATAATAATTCATTGCAAACTGCGCAGCGGTGCGCCAAGCCGGATATGATGAAGAATCTCCTTTAAATTAGCATTATTATCCGTAACTGAAGGGTCAATAGATACTGGCACATAAGTTTGAATAGTGGTGAGCGCTAGTCGATTCACAGCTAGAGTTATTTCGTTAAGCTGCTCGGCAAATGCCTGTCTAGTACGCTCAGTGGCCACATTGACTATTTGCTGCACTCGCTCACTACTTATGCTCATATTGATATTTAAGAAATGTGATTATTTTTATTAAACTTCCAAATCACAAAATATTTATTTTCTTAATAATATAAGTATTTACACGAAGGATAAAGAAAAGGCAATTTGGTCAGAAAATAAACGAGTTTAGAAGAAAATATTTACTAATATTAAAGTTTAAGTTTGTCACTGAAAAGGCACTCGTTCACTAAGCAAATTGAGATTTATAATATCAATTTTGACGAAACAGGAGCCACAAAAACACTTTTACTTTCGTTTGTCAATATCTGTTTAAGCTATGTTCAATTATTAGAAATCACAATGAAAAATGGAAGACCTTTGAAATATTTTTTTATGTTATTTTAAACAAATTTATTTTATGCCACCTTATAAGTAAGTCAACATTTTTTGTTAAACACAAGGTTCTTCAAAAAGGAAATAAAAAAGGAGATATATATTTTTTTGAATAACGCGACGATTCCTAGAGGAGCGTTTTTTTAGTGACCTGCAAGTATTTTTAACATTTTCTTTGTCTTCTTTTCCATCTTTTGAATGTTTGGCTATGACAATAACTGCATCGGTTTGCCACTTCAAGCATTCCCTCATACTATGGTTCCAGGGAACCTTCCTTTGTCGTAGTAGTGTAGGAGTGTCGCATGAATCACCGAATTCTACGGTGTTAGAAATGCCTTCCACGACATTGAAAATGCACCATATCTGGGCGATCGTCTCAAACACATTTTTTTAAATATATTTATTAGTTGCTCTTCCTTCTGAGCTAATCTTCACGTGCTTGCATAGAGCGCAGCATTATAGAATCTTGTGATCTATGCTTATGTTTTCCCCTAAACATAATAAATTTTTAATATTTAATATTTAATTTAATAAATTTATAAAATAATTTTTTGTACTTAAATTTTGCACATCCGTCGGTTAAATCCACATACAAATTTTAAAGTGATTTAAAATTATGTATATTTGCGTAGATTTGGATTTCAGAACATGGCAATTTCCTCTTCGAAAAAAAATTAAATTGAAATAAACAGGGTAGAATGCAGAACACCGATATGTCAAACTGAAATATTTTCACTCTACTTTCACTAAATAGAAATTCAGAACAAGGTTTTATATTGTTAATTTTATCCTAATCCTTTACTAATTATTTAGTTTTTTTATCCAAACAGATACACACATCCAAGATTACACAGGTCCGTATTATATTTTGCAACCAAAAATTTAAAGAATAAAAATTTCGGAATAATCTAACCAATAAATATTAAATATAAGTGAAAATAAAAGTGATAAAAGTAATTGAAACCATGGAAAAAGTTTCTTTAAACATATTGCAATAATATGAAACCAATTGACCATAGTTTCAAAGGTGTAAATATACGTGCACTGTCAGCAAAACCGTGTAAAAAACTAGATAATTTGAGCAAACTGATATCCTTGTTACACTTATTCAATCTATTCAATCACGTCATTAGAAAATATATAGCTGTGCTCTTAAAATTTCAAATTTTTTATTTTAAGGGGAAAGTGGGTAGTCTTGGCTGGCAGTGTGCCTACTTGCCTACTTACATACATATGCAGGTACATATGTATGTAAAGGGTGTTTTTTATAGAGGTATAGAACTTTAAGTTGACCGCCACGGCTGGCGCGGATGTAGTCCAATCTGGACTGACAATGACTTTACATAGCCCCACAGAAAGTAGTCTAGCGGTGTTAAATCACAAGATCTTGGAGGCCAAATCACAGGTCCAAAACGTGAATTTAGGCGGTCACCAAACATGTCTTTCAATAAATCTATTGTGGCACGAGCTGTGTGGCATGTTGCGCCGTCTTGTTGGATCCACATCTCCTGGACATCATGGTTATTCAATTCAGGACTGAAAAAGTTAGTAATCTATACCGATCACCATTGACTGTAACGTTCTGGTCACCATCGTTTTTGAAAAAGTGCGGACCAATGATTCCACCAGCCCATAAAGCGTACCAAACAGTCAGTTTTTCTCGATGTAACGGTGTGCGCTTTATCGCTAAACAAAATTCGCTTATGAAAATCGGGAACTACGGTAATCTCGTTTTGGGCCCATTCGACGAATCTACGCCTTACATGATGATCGCTTGGCTTCAATTCTTGCACGAGTTGGATTTTGTAAGCACGCAAACCAAGATCCTTCCGCAAAATCTCCCATAAAGTGGATGGACACAGATCCAATTCCTGTGCTCGATGGCGGATGGACTCATTCGGGTCTTCCTCAATGCTACGCTCTACAGCAGCAATAGCTTCTTCTGTACGCACCGTACGGCGTCTCTGGGGATGCGAGTTATCAATAAGAGTAAACGTGGTGCGAAAACGTTCCATGGTTAATCGAATTAACTGCTCTGATGGACGATTTTGTCGACGATAAAATGGACGTAGTGCGCGATACGTTTTCCGCACAGAACCATTATTTTCGAAATAAAATTGCACTATTTGCAAGCGTTGTTCAGGCGTGAGTCTATTCATGATAAATTGCCAAACCAAACTGAGAATATATCACTTGACAGCTGTTAACTCGGTCGCCATCTTGAAAAGTAATGCCAACTTAAAGTTATATACCTAAAATGGACGTAGTGCGCGATACGTTTTCCGCACAGAACCATTATTTTCGAAATAAAATTGCACTATTTGCAAGCGTTGTTCAGGCGTGAGTCTATTCATGATGAATTGCCAAACCAAACTGAGAATAAATCACTTGACAGCTGTTAAATCGGTCGCCATCTTGAAAAGTAATACCAACTTAAAGTTCTATACCTCTATAAAAAACACCCTATATATAGCTGATACCGGACTGGATGGTAGTTTGTGATTAGGATTTTCGACAGTAGAGACACATTCACCAGTTGATGGAGAGTTCTAAGAGCCAAATATGGAGCGCAACTAATGCCAAACATAAATTGTTTCAAATTTTAGTTTTTTTATAATTATACTTGGAAATTTTTGAAGTAGAATTCCTCGGAAGGTTTGATCTTCATTGTGGACATATATTTGGCGATACATTTCTTCAATGTCGCCATTGAAAGCGTACTTACAAAGTCGCCACCTGAGAATTATCAGCATGAGGTCGGCTTGGAGGTTGGGGACAGTGTGCATCATATCATTAAGGGAAAGACCTGAGTCAGATTGCTTTGAGGCTTTGAATACTACCCATAGTTTTAGTGGTTTTACTATTTGGTTTTAAGGCTACTTGATGCGGCAAATTGAATGAAAAGTTTTTACCTTCGCGTATGCTGGCACTATATGATCCAATGTTCGGTATTTTTCTAGGACTTTGGAGTATGTCGTTTGGAGTTCAGCCTTTTTCTATACGCTCCGTTTGATACTGAGGTTTTGCTGCTGAGCTGAGATTCTAGGGTATACCAATGTCATTGTGTTTGGAAATTCAGATTTATATGACAGTTATACCACGCAATGCCCATATTATCCCCGTTGAGCTGTGCTCTGATAAAGCTTTTCGGAAAAGGTATCTTCTTCTTTTGGTGTTTGAGCTTTTTCCACCTTTTGTTGTCTCCAAAAGCTCCTGTGTATATCACTTATTGGGTCCGGCCTTATCTGTGTCTGTATTGTGAATGTTGTAACTGGTTCGGTTAATACTCATCCGAAAATGCTATTTTGGGCTATTAAGCTCCCACTGAAGTTATTTTTGAATCCTGGGATTGGTATTTTGGATAAAATATCTATCATCATATCGATTTTTGTTGGTGGGAAGCACTTGGGGTCTGGTAGTGGTAGCGTTATATATACTTTGACGTCGTGATGGATCACCGTGAAAAATGGTAAGAATTGCGTTAATTGAGGGAGAATAATCGCATGAGTTCTGATTTTTATCTTACGATCTTCGCAGCATATCGTAAGTGTACATGTTTTATTTAAATTTGCACAACTTGTGAGCCTATTTCGAGTATTTTATAATGGGTTTTTGTTGTTAGAAGGACAGGTAACCTTAGTATTCCAGAAGGCTTTCTAATGGCCGTGTTCTATGAGTGCAATGATTTGAGTGATATCCCCACTGTGGAGAATAGGTATGTTTGCTGTGAGTAGCAATTTTTTTCTCTAATACCAGAGAACTGAATAGTATTGCCTCACTACTTGTTTGACTTGTGTTTGAATTTGAGTTTGAAGTTGTTCCTGCTTGCTTAGAGGTATAGAGCTTTTCCACGTCGGTTGCCACCTGGGATGTGACAGTGTTTTTTTTTTGAGGTTTGTGATTGCTTCGCGTTCTATGTTTAGAAGAGTGTGTTGCGTAACTGGCTTTTGGGACAAGAAGCCGGTGGCTGTGGTGGCATGCTGGTTGGTCCAGGCTAGCTTGACGTCCTATGGGGCTGGTCTTTCGCCACTTCTCCTTGCCTACAGCTACAACAAACAAATTTAGGGGTTCATGCTTAAAAAAATGTGCTGGGAAGGAGGAAGGAATGGGAGTAGGAAAGGGAAAGGGAAAGGCTCTTTCCGTGTCAAGAGAAGCCGTCCACCCCTTACTAGTGTATGATACACCTGTCCTTGGACTTCACCATGGCCCCGAATTTCGTTCGACGAAGTCCCCTTATCCTGACATAGCTCGTTATTCGTTTGTCGTCTGTCAGTAAGTCATGTCAGGTATCTCACCCATATCCTCTTGTATGCTCCGGCAAGCCCGACACCAACCTACAAAGAAAATGTGCATTCCATTTTAAATAAAGAAAAATCCTCAACTGATTTTCATGTTTTACGTTATATTTGATTATTTTGTTTATATGTACTTATCTAATTTTTATTCTACACACTATACTAAATATATTTTACTTTCCTTTTAATGTTTAATTCCTTTTATTATTATTATTTCTATTATTTTTGTTTTAATTTTTTGTTTGTTTTTGAATCACATGTTTTTTATTCTTATTTTTTTTACATTTATATATCTTCGTTCTTCTCCCCTCTAGTTTCGGCACTCTAAGTTTACCTTAATATGTATATAAGTTTATGTATATATATCAATCACTCACTTGATATTTTTCATAAGTTCCACGATGCTAGCGCCAGCATACCTGGAAACCTGGAAAGCTTAAAGGAAAAGTACACATACGTATTATACAAACATATATACATAAAAAGATATTGCTATGGGTCAATTTCTTAGTTGACCGTAAGTACTGATGGCTTTGCTCACTTTAGTCTTCAATGGAATTCGATCGCGTGTAAAATATATAAAAATTAAAGACAATCCGTTCTTACGAAGGTAAGAATGATCAAAAATGAGTTTGAATGCAATTAACAGTAATAAAAGCTTAAATCTAGAATAGAGAGCAAGTTAATGAAAGTATTTGTTGTTGTATTCATTATAACTTAAAACTATAATACAAATTTTAGACAGCTTTTAAAGAGATAAAGAATAAATCAAGAAAAGTAATGGAGAATGTGTAAATGGTGGTGGAGAGGAAAAATAGTAATATTAGGAGTTGTTGGTAGTAGGAGGATTAGTATATGACTATTTTCCGCCCTTAAGATATTTACGGCCTCGTAAATTTAAGTTAATTATTAAAATACTATGACTATACATTAAATTTTTATTTTTAGTTTTTCCTTTATGTATGTATTTAAGTATATGCCTATGGGTATAAGCTATTCCTTTTGGAATTCGTAACGCCTTTTACACTGAGCTTTATAATATTTAGTTTTTCGATTATTTGAAGTATCAGTAACATAATTTCCGTTTGTACTGTAGTCTGAAAGTTTTTGTATTTTGGCTTATTTTTCCCGCTTTCTCTATTACATACAATATGTTCTGCTAATGCGATCGGCTTGCAATTCCTCTTTTCATTTAGTTTCTCAATTCTTTCAATTTTCTCGTATATTTTATTCGTATATTTTACTCAAGTTTTGAATTTCCTCTCTATCGAAATTTTTTATAATAAAATCAATGGGTCTCTTTTTTGTTGCAGAATGTATTGTGTTGTTGTAATAGGCAAATATTTTAAAAAGTTTTTCATCTAGCTCTGAATTTTTGTTATCTTTCTCTGATTCTAGGAGCCTTAAATGCTCGTTTAGTGTTCGAGAAGAAGAAGTCGTTCGATGTCTGAGTTTCCGGTTTTGTAATATGCTGTAGTTATATGAGTCTCGATATTTTGTTCTTTTTAAAAATAAACGTACTGCACTGTGTAAGATACAGCGGTCGTTGTCAAATATTAGCTTGTTCATTTTTCCTAAATATTGTATACGTTTCTTTATAGCTTCTAATATTGCTACCCAATTCCTATCGTTCAGTTTATGAAAAGTGGCATATTTAGAAAATTTGTCAATTGTAGTTAAATACATGACATTTCTGTATGGAAACCAAATGTCGATATGGACAATGTCATTAAAATGTGTCGGAGTTTCAGTTATTTGATATGGTATTTTAGCAGGATTCCTATTATATTTAGCGATTTGACAAACTGAACAATTGTTAACTACATATGTTATTAATTTGTATAACTTGGGGTAAAAGTAGTTGCTTTTCAGCTCAAAGAAAACTTCTTGTATGCCCCTATGATTATTACGCAAGTGTTCACTTTCTATTATCGTTAGTATCTCGTTTTTATCTGTAATTTCCTTTAAAACGATATTTGATTTGTATATTATTAGATTATTGCTTTCAAAAAATTTTTGTGAAGAGCTCACAATCTTCGCAAAAAATGCACATTATACCTTTATTTATCAAAACTTTTTGCATGATATCCTTTAGATTTAATTCGAGATTCGTTAAGAAGAATTTTCCACCTTTGTAACTTCATATTAGGCTCTTTAAGACTATGTAGCCAAGTTAACAGTTTATGGTCAGTTTGTATTTATTATGAATTTCCGCCCATATAAATATGTTCTAAAATGCTTTACAGCCCAAACCATAGCAAGCGCTTCTTTCTCCATTGTAGAGTACCTAATCTCGTGATCACACAACGTTCTAGATGGATAGCAAATAGGGTGATTATTTTGGCTTAATACAGCACCAATAGCAAACTGCGATGCGTCAGTTGTAAGCACAAACTGCAAAACAGGTTCATTGGTAATAAGTTTTTTTTAAGGTTTTAAAAGCTTCAAGAAATTCTAAATTTTTAAAATCTAATATTGCGTTTTTCTTTAGAAAACGCTCCATAGGATAAGCTACTTTTGCGTAATCCCGTATACATTTTCTATAATATCCCGTCATACCAAGGAATTGTTTTATTTCTTTGACATTAGACGGAGGTTTCATATTATTTATTGCTGTTATTTTAGAGGGGACTGGTTTAATGCCATCTTCTGATACAATATGTCCAAGAAATTTTGTGGATAGTTCAGCAAATTGAAACTTATCGAATTGTATTTTCAAGTTAGATGACCTCAAAGTATTAAATATCTTTTTAATGGAGGAAATATGTTCTTGGAAACTAGCAGAAAATATAAGACTATCGGCTAAATAGACAACGCAAATTTTGTTAATAAATACTCTTAAAACATAGTTAATTAGCCTTTGAAAAGTGGCAGGTGCTGTTTTAAGGCCAATTGGCATACGGGTAAATTCATAGTGGCCATCTGCTGTTGAAAAAGCCGTTTTCGCCCTATCGTTAGGATGGACTTCAATTTGATGAAAGCCCTTCGCTAAATCAATTGTACTGAAGTAGCAACATTTCCCCAATTTGTCGAATATTTCCTGAATATTCGGAATTGGAAATTTGTCGTCGACTGTTTGGTCGTTCAACTTACGATAATCAATGACAACTCGCCGTTGAGGAACTCCATTTTTGTTAGGCTTTTTGGGTACTACCCATAAAGGGGAATTATAAGGGCTATTACTTGGTACAATTATATTCTGCGCTAGCATATCATGCATCTGTCGATCTACTTCAGCGCGATGTATCACCGGATATCTATAAAGTCTAGTGTAAACCGGCTCATCAGTTTTTGTTATTATTCGATGTTGAATTTCAT
This sequence comes from Neoceratitis asiatica, assembly GCA_030068015.2. Taxonomy (NCBI): domain Eukaryota; kingdom Metazoa; phylum Arthropoda; class Insecta; order Diptera; family Tephritidae; genus Neoceratitis; species Neoceratitis asiatica. The sequence continues at coordinate 23,162,529 of CM061530.1, read as the reverse complement.
TGGTGAAGGGTAAGATTTCATATTTGAAAGAAGAGCAATTCTAGCATTACCTTCGCTATTAACCTCCGGTAATTCATTATCACTAAAATATAGAGCATTATTTAAACGATATAGTAAGTTATTTAATTTGTTATAAAAATTTTCAATAGTTGAATCACAACGACAAGACCTTATTTTATCAATTAGTTCCTCAACTGAATTCTTTTCACCATGGTTTTCAAGTAATTTTTTTTATATCTGGCCATATTTCCGTATTGCCATTTATTAACAACGACCGTCTTGCATTCCCTACTATTTTGTCTCTAATATTCCCAATGAGCAAAATTTTAAAATCTAGAGGAAAGGAATTCAAAATTTCAGCCATTGAATCTATTCGTTGTAAAAATCCTAATAAGGCATCTGCGTTCCCATCATAATTTGGTATACTATTAAGATTTGTAGTTGCTAGCTTAAATTTAGCGGTTTCATCTAAATTATCCATCTTGGTTTTTTTTTTTTGTGTGTTATATATAAAAATATATCAATACGTATATCTATTTTATTATAAATTTCTTTTAAATGTGTTTTTATTGCTAAATGTGTTCGGAAGAACAAAAACTGTGGTGTGAAAATGAATATGAATGAATTAGAAGTTCCAATGTATACATATATACCGGTGCAATTACTTGTTGCTGTTACGACTTCTCTTATATTATTTGTTGTTTTTAATTATACTCAAATATCTTATTGCTGCTCTCGTACTCACTAATTATATTTTTTTTTTTTACATTAATAACTATTTACTTAACCTTAATCGCTTGTGCACAAAAATGTGAATTAGTTGCTTTCAGCTTAATGCTTGTTGCTGTTGCTGCTTCCGTACGCACATACATATGTTCTTTAGAGAATCGTTCCTTTATTTTGTTGTTGGCCCTTTCGTAGCTGCTCCAAGACACTCTCTTACCTTTATTATTGTTATAATTGGAACTTTATGTTGTATTTGTTTTTGATGTTAAAGAATTTTGTTAGTTCTGCTGCTCTATTATACGTGCCAGTGCATAGTATACAGCGTGGTGTAAGATGTCTTTCAAAGTTCTTGAAGGCGACCTTCACACAAAAGAAAAACCGTTAATTTTTCTTGACAAACATTTTTTTCACAATTGATTGAAAATTTTTCACAAATCAAGCCTTTAATAATAGCTTGCACTTTCTAGTCTTAAATTGAATTTGTTTTTATTATTATTAATTTTATTTTTTAACTATTCTAAAGAGTTTTGTTCTTTTCAGATCAATTTTTATACTTTCACATTTCGTAATGTATTTATCGTTTTAATAATTTCTTAGCTCGCTACATTTATTTTCACTTTTCGCGATTCTTATAAATGTAAGTGGTAGCTATTTAAAGTTTTTTATTTTGATACACTTTCCGTGCACATTTAATAAAAATTTTCTGCGTATATGTGTAGTTCGCCGACGACTACGCCAAAAATGAAAGACAATCCGTTCTTTACGAAGGTAAGTTTATTAATGATCAAAAATGAGTTTGAATGCAATTAACAGTAATAAAAGCTTAAATCTAGAATAGAGAGCAAGTTAATGGAAGTATTTGTTGTTGTATTCATTATAACTTAAAACTATAATACAAATTTAGACAGCTTTTAAAAAGATAAAGAATAAATCAAGAAAAGTAATGGAGAATGTGTAAATGATGGTGGAGAGTAAAAATAGTAATATTAGGAGTTGTTGGTAGTAGGAGGATTAGTATATGACTATATACATATATGTATATAAAATCCGCGAGTGGAAAAAAAAGATATTGTGAGAAGTTTAAAATTGTACTAAGGTGAGAAAACTAATTTAAATAAGTTAAGCAAATAAATTATGATAAAAAAATATGAAAAGTTTTGAAGAAGAAAAAACGAATATATACAGATATAAAAAGTTTAAAAGCGGAACGAAGTGGAATGTGGATTTCAACAGTAAATAAAATGTGATTGCAATGAAAAGGAGTTTCTTTTAGCTCAAAAAAAATTACAATTATACAAAATATAGTTTTTATACTGATTTACATAAACAAATCATATATATAGCTTATATATTATATTATAATTATTAGTGCATAATTGACTCATTCGAGTATTTGTATTACAAATATACGTGGGTGCTAAGTGTACAGAGAAATATACAGGGATTTTTTAAAAGAAAATAAGTGGAGAAATTATGGAATTCGCAAAAGAGAGCAAGTTGTTTAATAAACAAATTAAAGTAAGACAAGGGAAAAAAGAAATAGCGAAATTGAGAATTTAAAAGGGATTGGCAATAAAATTACTGAAGATACTAATAATAATTTTCTATAAAAAAGGAGTACGCGATAAATGTAACCTATAATTTTCGTGTTTAAAAATATTTGTAACTTTTTGGTTTATGTATGTGTGCTGGTTGTTGGTGTTATTTTGTGTGCATCGGTGTGATTTCTGGTGGTTGCTGATGTTATTATGTGGTGTATATTTATGTGATCTCTTATGATGATGTTGATGTTTTTGTTGTGTGAAGTGTTAATGTAGTTTCGATGATGGTATGCTCTAGCGGCGTGCTGGTTTCCGCTTATTTGAAAGTTTTTCTTTGATAACATAACGTGTATTTAATATTGTGTTAATTAATAATTGTTTTACGAAGTTGTCTAAACGAAGTTTGCGTAAATTGGAAATTCTACGTGTAACTGTATATTTATCATCATTGGTATATGTATCTTATTACTTTAAACGAGGAATTCATATTCATCATACTATCGAATTATTTGTCATATTTTAGCTAAAAATCGTTTTAATATGGGAATAATATTTAGGTAAATATTCCGAAACAATAACGAAAGTTAAATTTATTTTTTTTAGTTTCCCTTTGATTTGAAATTGAATAAATTTGTGTTACTCACATTTATAATAGTTTCTTAGATTTTAAAGTATGGAGTAGGCCATTATAAACCTTCTTTTAACATTTTCAAATTCAGAAATTTATTAGTTTTCAGACGCTAAACAAATTGTTTTGTAAAATGCAGTTAATGCATACAGAATTTTTTTTCAAAGCTTTCAATTTCAAAGTATTATCCAATAAAGTATGTTTGACTTGAATGCTGAGGAGATACATTGTAGGCCAACATGAGCTAATAATATAAAATAAAAAATACTCTAAACTAAAAATATTTCAATTAACGATGCAACTCAATGCATCCATGCAAAGCTGGGAACACCTTATACTGTTTTAGCTGTGTTGTATTTTCTTTTTACCTTTACCGTACAAATTCGTTTTTATTCACTGTTAAATAAAACACCACGAGCAAGTCGATCACATACGCGTCGTGCGAATAACACGTTTTCGCAAAGAAGATAAAAAAATATTGTGGAGTAATAACAACAATATGAACTACGGCGTGAACGAATTTGAATGAATTTAGAAAATATGTATCTACATTGTAAATCGGATAAGTTTTTAGGTGAGAAAGGCTGGTATGTGTTGTGCTAACGGTAAAGTGAATTTGCTTTCATTTGAACCTCCACCCGATCTATTCACGCATTAACTTTTAGAGAAACGCAAAATCCGAAGAATTTCATTAATTATATACAGTTCATCATTTCAAATGATTTCTTTTGGTATTATTACGGACAACTTTATGCCAACATTTAAGGTGATTTCATACAGAAAATATGTTTGCTGGTCGCAACAATGTTTTCGTACATTACAGATACAAGGCCAGATTTATGATCGAGCGGGAGCAATATTACCGTTACCTGGTAGTGATAAAACGCCTTTTGGTGGACATATCAGAAGATTCAATGCACCGACGATTGATGAAGGGACAATTCTAATTATTAGCTATCAAATTAAGAGCGATCAAATATTATTTGTATCGCTTAATGATTCGGCCACAAGGACAAAACTACATTTTGAAATGTGATAAGCTTTTTCAGCATTACATAGTTGGTGGTCTACGATTCAATCAAGTTAAATTGCGATCCGAAGAATATATACATTTGCAAGATGCAATACCGAATGATTAAAATTTGAATAATATTGGATGCCTGACGACAGCTATATATATTGGTGTCCATGCCACATGCATGAATATGGGCAATAAGTTCAAAAATACGACAAGCCAATGGTGAAATTCAGTATGCTCTTTTAACGATTTTCGGATGGTTAAAATTCGATCTCTTAAAAATCTTATCGACAATTTTCACGATTTAAGTATTCGCTAAGCATATTTTAACGATATTCGCTGCCGCTTGATCAGCTGTTGTCCTTAACTACACGATAAGTTGCTAATTAAACGACACAAAAATTTCAAGTTGTTAGCGCCATCGACAAAAGATTTCATAACTATTTAGGTTAATATAAAAAGAGGAAAAGTTCAAATAAAATACAAATCGGAAAATTACCACAAAAAAAGGCAAAAGAAAATAAACTAATATGTCTTTAATGTTTTATCCCAATCTGAGGAAATAACGTATTCTTCGTCAGTGGATAGAAGTTTGTTACGAAAAGTGGAAGATCATTCTAACTTAAGTGAAACAGAATTTCGAAAATTATATCGATCAACCCCAGATTAAGTTGGAGAAATCATTTCTCAACTTGATAGCCAACTAAAAGGCAGGAGAAAAAATAATACAACTTTCAAGTTTTTAACATTATTAAATTGCTTGGAGGTTGTAACCGTCTTGCGATTCTTCGCAACTGGATTCTATCAACGACCTGTGGAGCAGTGGGGGATAGCCATGAGCCAGTGGTCTGTAAGCAGCTATATACATTGAGTAACAGATGCAAAAAAACGGTTCGACGTTTTTCGCAAATCAAATTCACCATTTATAATAGGCATTATTAAGGATAACAATTGCACTCATGTGTCAATAATGGGCTCCAGAAATCATTAACACGTTCCCTGCCAAGCTGTTTTTCACTAGGTGTAATTTCTACGCCGCGTGTACCGAAAACAGTACACGGTAAGAGCTTTAATAATTTTGTATAAATTCTTATTTTTTTTTTTTGTTTTTGAGAGAATTTATATTATTTTCGAGATTATTAATATTAAAACAATTATGCATACATAGTAACATCAAAAAATAATATTTATTTCAGATTGAATAATTAAATAAAAATGAAGTACAGAAAAGAACTTAACACGTTGGCGTAGAAATGAAGCTAAGCGTGTACTGTTTTCGGTACAGACGGCAGGGAACGTATTAAGAAGCCTATGTCAACCACCTATCAATGTGCAAATGGTGAGAGAATTTAATTATTAATTGTTGGATAACACAGTTAATATATGTATTTTGAGCATAGATATGGGATCCTAAACTCAAGATTTTGGTGGTAAATGCTAAATACTTAGGAGCACGGCACGATTCATTTATTTGGAGTTCCTCTACGGTGCGAAGAGTCACGGAGCGTAGTTTTGAAAGTGGAGACTATAGCATGGTTTTGATTGGTAAATTTGGATAAGTAGATATTATTAAAAATTATTACAAATGTAAAAAAAGTTCTTCAGGTGCCTCTGGATATCCATTGGAGTCATGGCTAATGACTCCTCTCCCAAATCAACCAGAAGGAATTGCCGAATTTCGCACGATAAGGCATTGTCGAAATCGAAATTCAGTCGAAAATTTTTTGGCGTTCTCGAAGGAAATTGGCGATGCCTTTTCTAACAAAAAAAAAACTTTTTTATGATCCTTGGTTCACTGGTAGAAGAGTTAATGTATGCTTAGTGTTACATAACATTGTATTAGGTGACTAAATATATCAGCTTGAAGTAGAGTCCTTAAACAAATGACAAATACCGTCCATGTAAACCACGAATATGAACTCGTATGTAAAGAATTAAAATCTTTTCAAAAATAAATATAAAAAAGATATTTCCTTAGATTAAAGCTTAATTGTAAAAAAGGTACTCCATGCTCCAATTGAGACTTAACTATAAAAATGTAAAAAAAGGAACTTCATCTTCTACTGGCACGGTTTCAGTGACATTTTCATGGCACTGTACATAATCATTCCCTACAAGGGCAATGACCCGCCACTCCAGCTCTGTAAGCGTATCCTCATCAATAGAATTGTTGCCTGCCATTGCTCGTCTTCTCCTCCTGTCGGGAACTTTGTGCTTTGACAGATCCTCTTTGTCTGCAAGAAAAAAGTTATGTCTAACGATACAAAAATTAATAAACGTTTAAATTCAACTTACAAAGTTACAGAATTCTCTTAATCACTTTCTCGTGTAATTCGCAGTAGCGAAACATAAAAGAATTGGTTCAACGTCAGTCATCAACTGATCGATATGATCAAAAATTGACAGCATTGATCAGCATTGATGAATTAAACTGTGAAAATACGAGGGTTTGGAGAAAAAACAACGGATGAGATTTATAGTCAAAATTCCAGATCAAACCGACGACGCAGAATTAAAGTTTCTCTAATTTGGTCAGCTTGGAGTGCATATAAACCATCATTTGAATGATTACCAGAACTTGATTGTTTTGATGCGTTGAAAATCACTCGCACTTTGGTCGTGTCTTTCAGGTTTTGCAATCGCATGATGTAAAAGTTAGAAGGAGTAGTTTTTGACATTATTGACTCACGAGGGGTTGTAAATTTCGTATGGTCCAATGTGATATAATTTTGCAACAAATCGTTTTACGTTGTCTTTACCTCCTCTTTATGTTGAAGCGTGCATTTCAAGCTGAGAAATTGCTGTTAGTCCGCAGATCAGAAATGGCCTAGAGTGAGTTTGTCGGGAAATTCTTCCAGAATGGAAATACGATAATGCAGCGATTGTTTGGATTTCGTCTCGTTGTTGAAATGTAGAAATCGTCACATGAATGATCTTCGCATTTGTGGAGGTTGGTGGAATTCTTCCTGTTCCCAAAAGTGCTCAGATGTTCACTGACCGTTTTATTGGAAACTCGTTCGCCTTGAGTGGTGAATTAAGTCCCCTTTTACTCCACATACCCACAAAAGAAGCATCCCAGTACGGTTTTTTGCGCAAGCAAGTTATCGCCCTTTTACAAGAATTTGTAGAGTAAGGTCACTGCCGATAACCATTACAATCTGAGCTGTTATGTAAAAATGAAGGTCAAAAGCAGCTTTGTTAACTGGGCTGGAAATATTGCATAAACCTTAATTCTTTGCTTGGCTTTGGAAGAAACCAACGTCATGGTTATCCATTATTGAAAATTCGTACCTAGAGCGTTTTTTTCCTAAATATTTGAGGAAATAAAATTCCTATGCGAACCCTGGTCGATTATGGCTTGTAATTAGAAAAAGTCTCCCTCTTGCTCAATCCCCACTGTAACTGTTGGAAGAAGTACCAAAAAACATCCGCCCGGAGGTGAGATAAAGTGAGAACACCTTCTCTGCGGTTCTGCGTAAGGTTTGGGACCCAATATATGCCTTTAATGAGAGACTCTCTTTTTGATGACGACCTCTACAAAAGTTTTAAGGATAACAATTTGGGATCATGCCCCTGGAATGTTCGGTCCCTTAATTGGAAAGGTGCCGTTACCAAGCTGGTCTAGAAGTGCGATGGACGGGAAAAGGATGGAAGACGGTTGGTCCTTGTGAAATCTACTACAGCGGTCATTTAAAGGAGCGCAAGTTTGGTGTTGGGTTTGTGGTGGGAGAGAAACTAAGTCGCCTAGTCCCTTGGGATGAAAGTCTAGTCACAATCTGCATTAATCTACAACGTTCGTCAACATATCAACGCCAGTTACCCACCCTGGAAGGCATCTTTGGCACAACAGTTGGAAAATTCAGGCTCTAAAACTAAACATTCCCAAAACGGCTGGGGCTGAACGACTACGCCGGGACCCGATATATGGTTGTCTGTAGTACCAGATTCCGGCACAAGATAATATAGTAAGCTACGTGGTTGTCTGCGGATCGAAAACCGCGCAATAAATCGATCATGTTGTGATAGATGGAAGACATGTCTCCAGTGTCCTAAATGTGCGTACGTTCCGAGAGCCAAATATCGGCTTGGATTACTATCTTGTGGCAGCGAAGATACGCGATATGTGTAACAAAGAACTCCCGTCAACAAACACAAGGAAGGTTCGAAGGTAGAAAAGCTGCGCTCCTGCTCTCAAAATCTCGAAATAGAGAAACTGTCGAGTGGCAACTTCAGCTTCCACGTGCCGATGCTGCAGAACCAATTGAATTTCGACAAGGTGATGAAGGAGCTGTTACAATTAGGACTGCCGTGGAGTGGACTGAAAGCAGACTGCCTACTTCGCAACTTTGTGATCGACTATGACACGGATAGATATCTAGAGCTGAAGAGTAAAACAAGGCAAAGACAAAAAACAGAAGCCGAATGCGGAGTATGAAGGGCTTGAGAAGCTGACTGGAATGGGTAGTGCTCGAAAATTCTAGGAGAATATGCGGCGACATCCAAATGTCTCAAAACCAAAGCATACTTTTGTAGGAACCAAGGAGGTCAATCTGGTCACTGACGTCCAGGGCATACTGATTTTATGAAATGAACACTCCAACCTGTTGAATGGCAATGAAAGTGCGACAGCCGGAGATGGTGAGCTAGAATTCCCAATTGAAGATGATAGAATAGATATTCAAATACTCGAATTTGATGAAGTACGCGTAGCCATTGCCAATTTCAAAAAAAAACAAAGCATCAGGAGCCGATGGCCTACCAGCCGCGATATTCAAATACGGCAGCAAAGTACTGAAAAAGTGCATGCCTCAGCTGCTTCGCAGAACGATTGTAACCTCAGTGTGCTTTTCCTAATCCATTAAAAGCGGACCCCACGGTCTGCGCCAATTATTGTTTGTAAATTCTTTATTGATCAGATATTCACCATGCACCAAGTCTTGGAGAAGACCCGATAAAAAAGAATCGATATATACTACATTTTCATCGATTTAAAGCTGCCCTCGATAGCACAAAAATGGGCTGCCTCTATGCCGTTTACGGCTTTGTAAACTCTCGCTGAACAACACCACAAACGCAGTCAGAATTGGGAAGAACCTCTCCAAGCGGTTCTGTACTAAACGAAGTTTCAGATAGAATTCTTCTTTTTCGTGAGATTTCTTCAACCTGATGCTGTAAATGTAATAAAAGCCGCAGATCAAGTGAGCAGCGTACAATTGCTGGTCTATGCAGATGATATTGATATCATTGGCCATAACAACCTCACCGTTAGTTCTGCAGGTAAGAAGCGAAGCGAATGAGTCTCGTAGGGAACGAGGACAAAACGAAATATCTCCTGCAAGCAAACAAACAGTCAACGCATTCCTGTTTTGGCTCCCACGTCACTGTTGACAGTAATAACTTGGAACTGGTAAATAATTTCGTCCACCAGCATCAATAACATCAACAATATCAGGTTTGAAATCAAACGCAGAACCACTAATACTGAGTAGGTAATTTAAAAGTTAAATCCTCTCTCTAGAAATCAAAGCCATACTCTACAAGCCGCTCATTATTCTCGTCCTGGTGTATGTTGCCGAAGCGCGTTGACAGCTGGGAATACTGTAGTCGGTGGAATGATCAGCTGTACGAGTTATAGTATAGTAGTAGTAGTAATAAATATATATTGTTTGACGATGACCTCCTCTTTGATTTGCGTTTTATATTGGCGATGGTAAAATATATCTGTAACGCAAGGGGAATTTGGAGGAAAACGTTGGAAACACTTGATTGTTCCGAAGTGGGTTCCACGCGGAATGGTGATTTTGCAGCTGCTCTCAACAGTTTGAGTTGACCCGTAATATTTATTTTTACTAACTCGTAGAAGCCAAGGCATGCACCGTACGTTCCTTGTGCCGACACCTTACAAGGCAAGTTGTCATCTGTTTGAAGAAAAGAAAAAAAACATTGTTATATGCAGCTTGCAAACGACCTGGCATTGATTTCGAGATATGATTCGGTGTGCTTCTCGAAGGGAGATAACCGACTTTTGCACAATACTTCACTATTCTGTCACTTTCAGAAATGTTTCTTTGCGCAAAAAGGTCGTACGCTTCGGTTTTTGTGTGCGTTTGTTAGGATTACCTCTTTGTGCTTACGCTTTCTAGTGAAGTGAATTTACCCTTGGTATTCAAGTTTTCGTTTATTATTTTTGGAATCTTTTAAGATCATGTTCAATTAGCATTTGGAAAATTAATTAAAAAAGTTTTCTTAAAGCCGGAAAAACCAATAAAATTAAAAGTACTACCCAGCAAATTGAGGAAATTGTTTCATTATTTGCTTAGTGTACGAGTATATAAATATATAGTATATTTTTTTAACAATATGACAGAATATGTAGTTCTAATAAATCTATCTTATTTCTTTAGTCAGTACTAATTACGCCCTCGTATATGTACAGTGACGAGCATAAGTGGATGAATGTTTGTCACTTCTGCACTTATTTGTTCATAACATCCGTTGTACTTATTCAAATAAAACCATTTCTTTTTAAATTTTTAATCCATATATTGTACTAACATATTATGCAAGGAAAAGTCAAAAAAAATTAAATGCAAAAAATTCTAAGGCAAAAAACTAAACATATCTCCATTCATCCAAGTTCAGTATTTAGTCCACAGCCCTTTGTTTTTTAATACACTTTGGACTCGTTTTGGCATACTTTCTACCAATTTTTCAATTCTTCCATTAGGTATTTCGGTCCATTCTGTCTGAATCCTTGTCCAAAGCTCGTCCATATTTTTAGGGGCTATTTCATACACTGCCAACCTTTTTTTTAAAAGGGCCCATATATTCTCGATAGGGTTGAGATCTGGGCTTTGTGCCGGCCACTTTAGCACTTGGGAACGGTGATCATTCAATCAATTTTTCACGATTTTAGCAGTGTGTTTAGGATCACCGTCTTGTTGAAAACACACCTCGTCTTCGGGATACGCACTTAGATCGACAAAATCTGGCAAATATGTTTGCAAAATGTTAAGGTAGTCTTCCTTCTTCATAATGCCTTCTATTTTCACAAGTGGGCCGACGTGCCACCAGTTGAAACATCCCCAAACCATTAGATTACCTCCACCATGCTTCACAGTTTGTTTCACTTGATGCTTTTGTAACTTTTCCTGTGGCCGGTGCCAGTAGTATTGCTTTCCATCTGATTGGAACCTATTAATCTTGGTTTCATCTGACCATATCACTCGTTTCCAGTCGTCAACGCTCCAATTTTTATATTTTTTACAAAATTTTAACCGTGCTTCCACATTTTTGTCAGACAAAGCTGGTTGTTTTGCTTGATTGCTGATACCAAACCGAAGGGTTCTCCGCGCAGTCCACTGACTAACATCCTTAGTTATTTGCTCCGCAACCAATTTTGGTGTTATGGAGTCTTTACGCAGCATTAACCGCTCCATAACGCGAGCATCTCCATCTGCAAGTAGCCTTCGACGACCTTTAACGTTTGAATCAGGCTTCACATTCCGTCTTTTTTGAGCGCATAAAACAGTACTGTGACAAATTTTTAATTTTTTTGCTATTTCTCGAGACGACTGTCCATTTTTTGTTAACGTCACGATGCTATTTTCTAAATCTTGCGATATTTTTCGCATATTTACACTGTTTTATTAATCGTTGAACTAAACACACTTAAACGATCGATTATATTTGAACAAGTAAATTGTGCCTTTGTAAACAAAGTGTTGAGCTGTAAACGAAATTCGCAAGATTTTCATAAAACAGTAAACTCAAAGCCAACTTTTTCAAAAAAAGCATAAGGTGCAAAATTGGATGAATGGAGATATGTTTAGTTTTTTGCCTTAGAATTTTTTGCACCTATTTTTTTTTTTTTGACTTTTCCTTGCATAATATGTACAATATATGGGTTAAAAATTTAAAAAGAAATGGTTTTATTTGAATAAGTACAACGGATGTTATGAACAAATAAGTGCAGAAGTGACGAACATTCATCCACTTATGCTCGCCACTGTATATACAGTATTAACAAGATACACCAGTTGTTGTAGGAGTGCTCGAAAAATTAGAGGAGCCAGAAACAAGAGTAGAGCGAAATCTACTTCTCTAGATTCCGCAAATGCGAAGAAAGAATTCTCACAAACGTGATAAGGTGTACGACCCCTTTCCGCAAAAATTTCTAACCGAAAGTGACAGAAGAATGAGATACCGTGCAAGCAAACTCGACAATTACCGCTCGGCAGTCACAGGCTAGCTCTATTCCCGACGAACAACCGTAATGCTCAAAGCAAGCCTTTGCATTCGAACAACAAAAACATGGTACTTCTTCCAATAGTCAAAGTGACAATTGAGCACAAAGGAGAACTGTTTCAGTTACGACCATTGATTGACCAAGGGCTACAAACGACTTTTATTTCCTTAAATGCTCAGAAAAAACTAATAATGTCATTCGAGCATTACAGGTTAAAAATTTCTGGAACAGGTGGCCGTGCTGTCGAGAATTCCTCAAAACTTTATTCTTTGGCATTGGTTTTTTCCAAAACCAAGCAAAGAACTAAGGTTCATGCAATATATATAACCCACTTAACAAAGCTGCTTCCGACCTTCACCATGAGCAGCGAAAACTGGCGGCGACTGAGTAATATCGAGCTAGCTGATCCTCATTTTTACATAACAGCTCAGATTGTAATGGTGACCTTACACCACAAATTCTTGAAATAGGGCAGAAAGCTTGCGATAACTTACTTGCGAAAAAACCTTAATTCATTACAAATGTCTCCTGAATATGACATGTGTGTCATGTTTTCAGTCAAGAAACAATTTTCCGACAAACTCACATTGCGGCTTTCCAGCGATTTCTCAGCATGGATCGCACGCTTCAAAATAGAGGGGAGTTAAATGAATAACGCTGTGTTGCAAAATTATATGACATTGGGCCATACGGAACTCACAAACCTAATTCCAATCCGATCTCATGTTGCTCATTTTGCAATGACTCGAGTCCTTCTCCATTGGCAGAAGATGCGAAATCGAATTTTCCATTGGCGGCACCAATACTAAAACATACATACTGTTGAAGCCACAAGCCTTCACTGATTGAGAGCCACCGGTAATGTTCAGCGGGATATTTCCACCTTACAATTAGCATCTACTGGTGTCTTTCCTATAAAAGAAAAACGGTAAACAGATTTCGTGTTATTCTGACTCGACAGTTTTTGGAGCAAAGAAAGTGACTGATCCCGTCATCGAACACTTAGCGATTGGATTTCACGATCCCTCAAGTGTATTTTAAACATTAATCATTTAATGGATTTTTTAATGTGGCCTGTAATTGTTTTTGGTTATAAGTAAATGAGCTGTATTCAAAGGCCTATTTTTATTATAAAAAATACTTTTCATTGAATATTTTGTTATACAACAAAGAAAAATTGGTAGAAGTGACAGCTGTTTCGGAGATCACCACATCTCCTCATCAGACTTCTTTTGCCAGGAATCGGTTCGACGGATTCTGGCATCACAGGCGAGTGTCCTAACAACTGAGCCAACGTCTGCCATGTAATCTGTTGTTGTATTATTCGTTAACCCAACCTTAAGTAAAAATAGCGGCTATATATAAGCGCACTTAATAGTTGTTGGTTAGTAAAAAAAAATTGAATAGAATATACAGATATATACAGATTCATGGCGAAATTCAAATGCGGCGATTTTCTAAATCGGTTCTCACGGAGTCTATGATTTAATAAATTTTACAAACTAGATGTACAATATAGTGACAAACAAGTGTTATATAGTTAAAACTAAATTAATTATTAACGGAAGATTCGAGTATAGACCCAAAACTAGTTCGCGGGATAGCGAAATCAGGATAAAGGCTCCTTGAAATTATATTAAAATCAGAGAGTGCTTTAGATATAGGATCATAATTGTAATAATATGATTTAATTACATCTTGTATATAAAACAGAGAATTTGAGCGCAAGGTTCTATGAGGTACATTAAATCTAATTTTCGCGAGAAGCTCTTGGCAATCTATTGGTCGAAAAGCAAATGATTTTTAGATTTATTCGCAAACAGCGGGAGGTGTAAGAAGGTAGGGAAAGGATCGGAAAAATGAAGTGGGGCAAGCGCAAAACCTATAAAACTACAAAGCACACTTTCAAGTCTAGAGGAATGGGTATTATATAGAACTTTATGTATGTAGAGATCTTTGAAATCACCACCTTATCTCCGTAAGAAAACAAGATTAAAATAAGCTTTAGGGATAACAAAATTGATGTAATTAATGAAGGTAAATCCGCATCAAACATTACACTAAGATCCAGAAATTCATTAGTAGAAGAGAACTTATTAGCAAGAAAATGATATGTCGACTTGAGAACGTTTCTGCACTTTGATAATGTATTATTGAAACACTTTTTGGTATTCAGGGGTAAATTATTCCTAATGCTCAATTTAGCTATATTGTTAAGATCCTCTTCCGAAAGTAAAATATCGGAGGTACAACTAATATATCCAAAAAAAAAAAAAAAAATAATAATAATTAATCTGCATAAAAAAAAAAGAAGAAATAATAATGAGCGAAGAAAGCTACATTGAGGTATCCTAGAGATGGCCACAAAGTCATAGGTCTCGTATTCTCTATTTCAACAAAAAATAATCTATTGGAGAGATAATATCTAACCCAACTAACAACACGGTACTAGTACGAACTAATTGGACCCTAAACAGTCATTTTGCGTGACTAATTTCTCATCAAGTCGAAAGTTTTAAAATGGGCCTATAGTTTTTACATCATTTCAGTTCCCGGACTTAAATAACGGAGAGCTAGTAAATTTTACGGGGATTAATAAAAACATCGGATGACAGTTGTTTAATCCGCAAACCAGATGGCAACTTATGTCGAGCTTTGGTTAAAAAGTTGGACTAGTTGCTTAACCTTTTTTGTTTTGTTTCTGTCATCCTTTTTTCATTCCGTTTTAACTTTTTGCATTTGTCACAGTTAATTTACTAATTGGGAAGATTCAATTGTGAATTACCGGTGCGATCTTAAACTTTACCCTTCAGTCCTCGTTCATAAGAATAGGCAAGAGAGTGAGTTTGAAATGGTGAAACCTCTGATCGCAGACCAAGAATATGTTGGTATGGGACATATGCATGTGGTTCCTTATAATCGATGAGAAAACACGGATAGTAGTTACTATCTGCCATCCTCATCCGTTCTTAAACCATATAGTACAACGTCCAAATTACGAGTTGTATCAACTCTTCTTGTCATAAGACAAATGGAGTCAACCTCAACGACAGTTTGTATACTGGACCAGCATCAGGTGGCGGTTGTTCAAATACGTTTTCAATACAGATATTGAAAAAATTTACCACCAAATTTTAGTCAACCCTGACCAAAGTAATCGTCAAAGAATCTGCATGTTAAGTTTATATGATGTGTTATGATTTCATCTTTAAAATATTGGTATTGTACGAGTGGTAGATTTTTATTTAGCTCAGTGGTTTAGCTCAGTTTAGCTTTTCACTGTAGGGTTTTGGCGTAAAAACATGTTTGTTTCAACTGGAGAAGAGGTAGTCTATTTCATATTTTAAGATATTCGAACTAGTTTTGAAAAGCATACTGCGAATTGACAGTTGGCGACTGAAATAGAGGAGTGGTTAGCACTATTACTACCAAGCGAAGGGTCATGATTTCCAACCCTTTAACCAATTCTCTAGGGCTAAAAAATTAAACTTAATCTTAATGATTGCATAAACATTGTTCCTGAGTTAAAACAAAATACAAATGTTCCTATTCTCTTAGATTTGTACTTATAGTAATTCGTTCTTATCATCGGGATATCAACTCTTCCAGGTAGGTTTGTACATATGTTCACAGTTTATTCACTAGAACCGTGGTGACAACCAAACTTTAATTCCATGGTCTTGCGCGAAAACCCAATCACAAGCGCATTTCCTGAGAAGAGATTTAAAAATTCTTTGGCCGGGGAGATAAAATACTTCCAAGAGAAAGTCAAGCAGAGCGGTAGACGACATATGTAGACGATGATGTTCTATCCGGAGCTCACAACATCTTTAAAGTAATTAAGTCAAGAGAGCAGCTCATTAGGTTGTTGATTTCAGCAGACTGGGATGAACCAGTCGATAATCTTTATCGAAAATTATCTTCACATAAATTTAATTAAAACCTCGAGATAGATGTATTATTCTCCAAACTACCAAATTAAAATTTTTGGCTTCTGCGATGCTTCAGAGAAAACATACCACCTTCTATTTACCATGGGGTCGCCCTCTATTTACGAGTACAGGATGCAAGTTTTCAAATAAAAACGCACCTACTTCTCGCCAAAACGAAAATTGCCCCTGTGATAACAATATATTTACCCATATTTGAATTTTCTGGCGCGATCCTCTTGTCAAAAATGGTGAAATTTGCTTACCTCATTCATGGCTGAAAACGGACTTTTAAGAGTGGGTAGTGGGTTAGTTAACGCAAACTCTTTTGCTTACAACGAGCGTCATCATGTTGTCACTTTGGCAAACTACTTGTAAATTTTATTCATTAAATTTCTCTGCATGGCGGCAATCAGTTAGACTTGCATCTTTTACGCATACAATATTGGATACTGAAGGCTAAAACGCTCATTCGAACAGTCAAACTGCAAAATGTGAAAAACGTGAGCAATAACAGGCATAGGAAGAGGAGCTTCCTGCGACAAAAACACAATTGACTGGACTTTAACGCCCACCTCACAAAAATAGCATTCTCAATGAAATATACATTTGCAGAAATGACGACATTAGTAACAAGGATGAAGTCATGTCTCTTCCTCTAAGCGTCCAATAACACCCATGACTTAACCCTTAACCTTAGGGGTGTTTCTCTTTGGTTTTGTCGAAAACAGTGCCAGAAACTACAGATAACTATAAGTATATATCTCTAGCCAACCGATTGAAAAAATTTAAGGCTATTAACCACAGTTTTTGTCGAAGATGGAAGTCTGAACATTTAACTCAGCTACAAAGGCGATATAAATGGAAACATCGAAGTCGACGACCTGGTCGGTGGTAGTACGAGAAGAGGTAGTACCTACCTCTAAATGAGTGGCGATTAGGTAGTTCTATCGACTGTCGAAACACAATATGGATTTTAGTGGACCAATAGTCAAATTAGGTGTTCTACCGCTAAGGCTGTGCCCACAATTCGCCAGATATTTCCCGAAGCATGGTTGGGAACGAGGTTAAGCCACCTATTCCGCACACAGCAATTGAGTGCCCCAGATTTGTTCGCAGCAAGACGTGAGGAGAAAACCAACCCACTATGCTGCACATCCTGAGATCCGACCTATAAAAAGAGTCAGACAATAATGTCGTCGATCTCACATGGGCTCAGAAAGTGGGGGAAGACGAAGTATGGATGACGGAACTTTAAGCAGACTCACTGCACATTGCAAGGAGGGAATAAGTTCAAGCCCCAATGGATAAAACGCCCGCCCTCCCATATTGACCACCATTTCGAAACTCTGCAGCTCCGAATTCAGACTCGATTCGCCTCGGCGAGATCCATGTACCCGAACGGAACTCGATTCGTTCCGTCAGTTATCGAAATCGAGAAGTGCAGCTGAAGTGCCCGTCGTAAATACTCGAACTATAATCGAAAACACCATTCTGGGAGGGTGATATCAGGAGTTACCAATTAGAATTTTACTTATATGCAGTTGTATTTATAATTTAAAATAGTAAAGGGAATTTATAATTTTGTTTGTTTCTTAAATAACGAATGAATAATGAATTATAAGTGAACTTATAATTGTAATTAATATCATATGCATGGTGATACTGCAAGGCAGGTGGAATGTGTAATCCGCAAGCGAAGCGAAGCAAATAGCTACTTAAATCTTTTTTTCGTCATCCTTTTTTCAATCAGCTTTAATTTTTGCATTTGCCACAGTTAATTTAGCAGCGTAACTATTGCGGTGAGTTGGTTTCCAAAAAATTTTTAGTAAATAACTTATTAATTCTAATTATTTTGTGTTTATTTATATCCCATTGAAGATATTTGAGCAACTCAATTCCAAGTTGTTTAACAGGGAAGATTAAAAATGTATCTTAATTGCAGTTACGAACATTTTCTTTTATCGCCTCTTTAGTAGTTTTCGTCCTCATTGTATTTAGTAAGCCCATTGTCTTATGAGCGTTGCCCCCGACACGATGTAAAAGTTGTTCTAGGCGATTTTAACGCCTGCGTGTTGGTTGTCTGTAGTACCAGATTCATGAAAATTCATCAAGCTATCCACATCGAAAAACCCGCAACAAAATCGATAATGTTGTGATAGACGAAAGACATGTATCCAGTATTCTAGACGTGCTTTCTGAGAGCACTCATCAGCAACTCTATAAAAGTGAGCTGTTGAAGCAAAAAGCAAATTCTTTACCTTACCGCTCCTTCGGAAACACATAGTTTCCAACAATACCAGAAAACCAGCTAGTACGATGAGGAATGTCGAACTGCAGTGGAGAGAAGGCAGACTGCCAACCTCACAACTTTGCGATCGACTACAACACGTTCGGGGTGGGATAGTACCGAGAGCGAGATGCTTTGCAGACGAAAAAAGAAAGAGGCCAAAATGTGTGTAGAGCTTGAGAATCTGGCAGATAAGTGTAATGATCGAAAATTCTATGAGAAGATACGGCGACTTATACAAGGTTTCAGGGACGGAACAAACTCGTGTAGGGACCAAGGAGGTAATCTAGTGACAGGTGACTAGAGCATACTTAGTTTATGGAGTGAACACTTCTTCAACCTGCTTAATAGCAGAGAAAGTGAGAACCCCGGACATGGCGAACCCGAAAGCCCAATCGATGACGATGTTATGGATGTTTAATCATCCGACTATGAAGATGTTCGAATCGCGATTGCCCGCTTAAAAAACAAAGCGGCGGGAACCGATGGTTTAGCGGCAGAGCTATTCAAATACGGCGGCAAAGAACTGACAAGAAGCATGCATCAGCTTCTTTGCAGAATATGGTCGGACGAAAGCATGCCCGACGAATGGAACCTAAGTGCTCTCTGCCCAATCCAAAAAAAAAGGATACCAGAAGCGCCGTCAGAATTTGCTAGGAACTCTCCGAGCCGCTCGTTACCAATCGAGGTTTAAGACAGGGTGACTCTTTATCGTGTGATTTCTTCAATTTGATGCAGGAGAAAATAATACGAGCTGCAGAGCTAAATAAACCTGGTACAATCTCCCAAAAGAGTGTAGAACTGCTAGCGTACGCCGATGATATTGAATCATTGGCCACAAGAACCGCACCGTAAGTGCTGCGATCTCCAGGTTAGACAAAGAAACGAAGGAAATGGGTCCGGTAGTTACCGAGGGTAAGACGAAATATCTCCTGTACATTTATTTCTCAGTAAATAGATTCATTTTAATCCATAAGGGTAATTGCTTAGCTTTTGGCTCACCCTTAGGTGTAGCACACAAGAGCTAGAGGGTGGGATATAGCTGCGTTAAAATTTTTTCACGACCCATCTCATAAAAAAAAAAACATTTATTAAAAAAAATATATTTTTGAACTTAATAAAAATTCAAAAAATTTCTTTGTTTATTGATTGTTCTACAGTCAACTGCTACCTCGCCGACCTTTCCAACTTCTTCACTGCACGACACTAACGCCTACAACCTGCGAAATACTCTGCCATCTTTTTCACCAGCTGGACGGAGGAGTACCGTTTAGAACTCAATGTGAAGGTCGATGAAGTAAAAATTCCGACCACGAACAATCCAAAGTTACTGGGAGTCACATTCGATAGCCTTTCCTTCACTCCGCATACGACTGCAATTGCCACCAAAGTACAAAGCCGCAACAAAATCCTCAAATCGCTAGCTGGTAGCACCTGGGGGAAAGACAAAGAAAATATGCTGGCAACGTACAAGGGAATTGGCCGGCCGGTCGGAAGCTATGCTGCGCCGATTTGGACGCCGGGGACTAGCGAGACGCAGTTGAAGAAACTTTAGACTTGCCAGAACACCGCCCTTCGGACCGTGACGGGAAACCTCCTGATGGCGCTGGAGCATCACTTACACAGTGAAACATCCATGCTTCCAGTTAAGGAGCATAATGTTATGCTGTGTAAGCAATACCTGCTGGGATGGTACCGTATGGATCATCCTAACAGACATCTACTGGAAGCCGAACCATCACCTAGGCACACCAGGAAGGAAGTACTTGACTACCGGGACGACATACAGCAATGCAGACAAGACCCGCTGGGCAGGACGGCGTACAGACAGGCCATCAACACCATTCACCGAGAGTCGGTTAACACCTTCGTGAACTCTTTCCCGGTGAATGGTGTTCTCGGAGTCAAATCACCACCCATTGCAGCACAAGAGCTCGAGCTGCCTCGTGAGACCCGCGTAACCCTGACACAATTAAGATCTGGATACTGTAGCGGGCTTACATCCTACCTATCCAGACCCGACCCTGACATACCCAACACATGTCCGGCATGCAACGAATCCCCGCACGACACTAACCACCACCAGAAGGTCGAGCAATTATTCATCATGTCATATTTGCAGCTAGAAGTATATGGAAACACATCCAGGGGTTTTGTACGCATTCCCGAGGTGTTTTGATGAATGTTAACGAATTTTTATTTTTCTTAAAGTTAGATCTTTAATCATTTAAATGTGTTGTGTTGTGCAAACTATTCGCAGTGTAGAAAGCTGAAGATACTCCAAGTCTAAAATTTACTCAATCCAAGTGGTTAATAGATTACCTATTTTGACTAAGAAAACGGAAGACATGAATTTACTTTCCATTCCAAAAGGCTTAGTAACGTATGAAATAACATCACTAGAAGTAATAGATATTTTAAAAGACAAAATATGAAACCACTTTTTTAACAGCATTAGCAACTTCAAGTTCAGTGGAAGCTTTGCGACCAACTTTATTTTTGACTAAATTCATTTTTCTTAACCGTATTCCAAATACCAGCAGCAGGCAGCGGATTATTTGTTGGGAAATAATTGGTCTGAGCAACTGAAGAAGAGTACACAATTGTAGTAGAGTGAGTAATAGCAGCGGGAGACTTAATCATAATAAGTGCAGGTGTCGTTGAAACACCAGAAGCCACAAATTGAGCCTTTGACTGCATTACATAGGCTGGAGCAGCAATAAACGCAGAAGAACCAGCAACGTTCCCAGCTCATTGTCACTTACTCCCTGAGCGTAGCGCAATGCCCCCTCCTCTTTACAGTAACTAGAATGGACTTTGCAGTACCGTTTATAATAAACGCCATAATGATCTACAGTGGATATTTAGGACCGTGCTTTATTTTAACATGCGTTAACTTAATTATTGTAAAAATATTTGCATACACATTAATTTTATGCCCCTTTATTTGCTCCGGTGAAGCTTCTTTAAATCTTTATTAAGGTATTGGGGTGGATGTGAGTCCTACGGCACCGGCTCCAAATTCCAATTTTTGATTAGTTTTGGCTCTCGTGTTTTTTGTAATTAATACTAGCACAATTTCAGCCTCGAACGACCATGTTTACACGAGGGTATCTTCTCAGCCATTGAAATAAAGCTGCTAGCGTCTCGGATTTTAAGATAATTTTTTGTAAGTTTTATTATACTATATGTATATTACAATTCAATTGTATGTATATGTATTTACAATTAAATTTTGATTTAAGATTTTATACATATGTAGATTTATGAAATAATTTATACATTTGAAACCCCGCCCAAATGTTTGCAGACTGCTTTCACACCGTGGTGTAGGCTGGCAGGAGCCGCATTAGGGTGCGCACAAATAATGTGGTTCTAAAACATAGGGTGGCGTTATCATGAATTATTACTGTTTTATGCACACTATTAAACACTCAAGAACTACAGAAAACTTGGGTTGTGCTTAACCAACATCGAAATCATTACTGCCACTCTTTTGGTAACTGTCATCTGCGAAAGAAACGTAAAGCGATGCATAATTTTATCATGGGTGATATAGCAGCATAAGCACCATTGACATAGTTCGGTGAACAAAGAAACAGATTTTACGCCGGCTAGATGATATTGTTCGAATGGATGAAAGCAAACTAGCAAACTAGCATTGAAAGCATTCGATGCAGTGCCCACTGGTGGTCTCTAGAGATCTTCGGTCTGCACTCACATTTACTTACCTACCCACTGGTGGAAGCAGAGTAAGAGAAAGACCTACACTCCGTTGGAAAGATCATGTGGATAGCGACCTGGTTTCACTTGCTATTTCCAAATGGAAAGAAGCGAGAAGTACGAAGCAGTAGCGCGCTATTGTTGATTTGTCTGTTGTAATTAATGAATCTGACAAATCATACTTCATATAGTTTCTTTAATAAAATAACATAATATGCAATAACTTACTTGGTGCTTGGTATTTATAATAGATTATATTCTCCTAGGTGCCATCTAATACGTATATGCTACGCATTTTCTCCCTCTTTATCTTTCAATAAATACTTTTCAACGAATATATCCATTTTTAATAAAATTCCTCCTTAATATATCAAAAAAAAAAAAAAAATTCTGTTGTTTTAATAACATAACGCAGACAACTGAAATTGGTTGTGAGGGATAATACACAAAAATAGCTGAGTTGAGTTGTAGTGTTGACAAAGCAACTTATTTGAGTTGAGCATCATATTTACTCATAACATGTGGCCAACTATGACTGCTGGGTTTGCCGAGACAGTTTTGAGTGCTCTCATATACCACAAAGGATTATATTAGCCGCACATCGTACTTCTTCCACCTCTGCATTACCACCGCGTCTGTTTGAGAGGCGCTTTACTTCAAACATGCCTATTCACTGCCAAAAATAATAAATTAATCCATAATATATAAATATATATAGTTAAAATTATTAATAAAATTTTCTTGAACGACGACGTTTTTAATTTAATCTGCTCTGAAATAAGTAGTATTAGGAAAGTCTACGTATTCAAAGGATGATAACTTTTTTTTTTAAACAAATTTAGAGCAGTAATTTTCTAACTTTTAACATAACACTAACACTATCATGTATTTTCTAATAATAATACAATGAAAGTTGTATTCATTTTTATCATATATTTGTATGTATTCTATGATATGTGCCCACGATCGTGTCTGCCCAAAATACTTAATTAAACTATTTTAATTGTGTAACTTAAATGAACATTTTATATAATTGCGACTACAAATAGAAGTTTGTTATTTAGAACTTGTTATGAAACTTTGTTTTTTATAACTTTTATTTAAAAAATTAATATGATGTCTTAGTAAACCCTCAAACATTCTATAAAATATATGATTATTATACAAAATAACCCTAAGTACATGTGTATACAACTTTTTATCAGGATATATGGTATATCATAGATGCTCAAATAACGAACGATACCATTTCGTTTTAATATGAAAAACAAACTTAACGAAATTTGTTTCCTTTCGGCGTCATTTGAAATTAAATGAAATTGTTAATGTTGAAACGGGACAAACTTATCGATTAATTTTAAATTAATGAATTTTATAATGGGTGCTTGCAATCAAAATTCACATTTAAATTTATATGTTCTCTGTTAACGATTTAACACTAACAACAACCTTTCGTTTGGGGCAAGAACGAAATAATATTTATTTCGAAAGCTGCTTTCCAAATGTTTCAACCGAAACTATAGAAATTTTTTGATTAACTGCTGACGGAAAGTTATTCTACACTACATAAGTTTAAAGCTGATAAAGTGCTAGAAAAAATATAAGAGTTAAAAGTTGAATAATTACATATATAATCAAAATGTTTCCACGTCATTTTTAAGTACAGACGTATCATTTATTTTTTTAAGAATTTGAGTCTCTTCTGCAGATTCATTTATTCGAGCTTGTTGGTAGTTCCAACGTTGGATATCCGCTGTCCCATATATTTGATAGATACCATATGTGAGAACAGCAATTGCCGACGATCCAGCAAACACATAACGCCATTGCTCAATTGAACTCTGAAAAATAAAAGAAAAAGCATATACAAAAAAGCCCAATCTTTAAATTGAAACTAATTACACATATACCTCGTTTGCAATAATTATACCCGACATCAATGGGGATAGAAATGATGCCGTCATATGAATCGTTTGACAAAAGGCAAGGACAGGCCCAGCCAAATTTGGTGCAATATCTACAATATTGGCCATGGCACCGGCATAAGAAGCAGTTATAAAAGTAACTGCCACAAACCAAATAACCAATAACAATATAATGTTGTGATCAATGTAACCAATCCAATATATCAGAATGCCAGGGACAACCTGTGATAGAGCGGTGAAAAGTTTACGAACATTTGTTAGTGTCATCCAATCGTTTAGCATCAATTTGTCCGCGATATAGCAAAATAGCACAGATGAAATATAGGAGCAAATAAATGGCATGCCGGATAGAAAACCGTTGGTTTGATAATTAAACTTGAGCACATTTTTCATGAAATTTGGACCACACACAATAAATATGTAATGAATCCAAATGCGGCCAAATGTTGTTATTGCAATCGCATATACTGGCGGGGATGTGAAAATCGATGTCCATGGTACTTTCATTCCAATTGCTTCTTTTGCTTCGGAGCTAACACTTGCTTCGATATATTCAATTTCTTCTGTAGATATGCGAGGATGGTCCTTAGGTGTGTTGTAGGCCAGATAGTACCATAATATGCACCAACTCATACCTAATGATCCGGTCGTGTAAAAAACGTATCGCCATCCAAAGTTGTCAATTATAAATCCGCATAGTGGGTATGTTAAGCCGATGCCTATGCTAAACCCTTGAAAACTAGACATAAATCGCGACCTTTCGGCCAATGGGATCCAATAGGCAACCATAGCGTACATCGCTGGCCAAGTCAGACCTGATGCGAAACCTTGAACTGAGCGTAATATTATCACAGCAGAATGATGTAAGTCGGCACTAAAAGGAATGCATAGACTACATAATGCAGTTGCGAATTGGGACCAACCGAATACTCGTTTTGTGCCAAAGTACTGTGTGGCAATTCCACCCACAACTTGCGAAACCACATAGCACCAGTAAAAGGAACTTAAAATTATTGACTTCACAGTGTTAGACCAATCATATAAGTCCCCATTATATTCTGAGTTCTGAAAAATTTAAATTAAATATAATAAAATTAAAGTATAAATTTAACTCCAGCTTCGTGCACACTAATTTGCATTACCGTGATTGAGTTTTTCAAGGTTGCATTGTTATTGGTATTATCGAAAACAGCTCGCCGAGTTTTATTGACACTCGAATAAGCTATACTAGATGAATTTGAATCCTCTAATGACCTTATCATTGCCACCAAGGCAAAGTTCATATCGTTACGCATCATAAAAGATATTAGAAAACCAGACCAAGATAAAAAGTAAAGTATTAAGCGAGCAGGTATACGAGCTGAAAAAATAAAAATAAGAAAACATAAATTTTATTATATGGTATTATTTATAGGATAAATTACATTAACAAACTTTATTGATTATGTAACGAATAGTGTAGAAAAAATATGTATATTTAAAAACCACAAGGTACCCTGCAAAAAAATGTGCGACTAATCTCTAAGAAGAGTAATCCGTACTTTCACAATTTTGGTTCAGCTGTTCAATTTCATTTTGAAATTTCAGTAAGATGTTTTATTTTGGCGTTAAATAGTTTTAGTTCAATATTAATTGAGACCATGTGTTCTAGAGCCAGGAATGAGAACTTCGCCAATTGCTATATAATTTATGATTAAGGTTTTCATATTTGAATTTAGTTTTCCAAATCTTAATTATTCTGCGAAGCTGAGCGCTTTTTGCTTTTTATACGGTTGATGTGTTATATTTTAAATGTTTCCTCTTCAATATGTGCACATTTAGCAGTCATTCTGCGATATTTTATACTCTTCCTGCAGTATCGCAGCTTGTATTTTGTGCTCAATATGTGGCCGTATATGGTGAGTTTGCTAAGTTTTCATTAAAACTAAACTTGTCTGTATTGAACGAAATATATCAAAGTAGGTAGCTTTTGCTTGCGGAAGACCCTTTTCGGATGTCGATGATGTTGTTTCGACTACAGATGATGATCCGAACAAAGGTACAGGCGGTTGTGGTGAAGATCATGGTACATGTTGATCCGGCACTATCAGTTTGACAACTACAACTGTAATTGTAGATACCGAAGATTTACTGGGACGGCATAAGGCTGCTGCAAGGAATGCCACACATATTTCAGTGCGTCAAAGAAGCATCGATGCAGGAACGACATATGGACACATTAGATTGTTTGATATTCATCAGCATCATTGCCATATTCCAATGGTGAGGCGTCAAAGAAGCATCGATGCAGCAAGGACATATCTCAACATTAGATTGTTTTATATTCATCACCATCGTTGCCATATTCCATTAGAATTATCACACTTTGTCAGCACCCCTATTTTTTAACCTTATGGCCTAAAAGAAGTCTTAACTACAAAAATAGCCTTTTATATTTATATTAAGCCTTGTCTTTTTCAAAAAAATTACATCGAAATTTTCACATTTTATATTTACAAATTTTTTTTCTGGAAGGCTATGCTTACAGCTATAAAAAGTAAAAATATGTAAATAAATATTCTTATAGAAAATTAAATTCATTCCAAAATTATCTTAATATATTGTTTGATAAATTTACTCTTTCAAAAGTTATAATACATATACATTCCAGTTATTGTTTGATAGGCCATGCAGCAACAAATTATATGTTAAGACCATTTATAGGGAGTTTAATTTTCTATAAGAATATGTACATATATACATACAATAGTTGTGCGTTCACTTTTGTACGAGATAAAAATATAAATGTAAAAAAGTAAACATATTCCTTGTAATTTGTAAAAAAAAAGCCGTCGTCTTGAAGTCTGGTTTTAATATGAATATAAAAAACTGATTTTGTTCATAAATTCTCTTTGAGGCTATATACTTAAGAATTAGATGACGTTGTCAGAAAAAATATCAATTTGGCAAATAACGAACATCCTATTTTTCATCCATAAAAAGATGAGTTTCATTTTCTTCCTATTTGAATTCATTTAAAAATATAATTGCTACTGTACTACCGTAATGTTAATGTTTTCTATTGATATCGAAATTAATTAGATTTGTTGCACTGAAAATACTGCAGATTTATTTGTTCAGGGGCAACAAAAAGCGACTCCTCTTCAGCCCGTGTGGGTATAGACCATGAGTAATTTATATTTGTAACCATCTAGTCTCTTCATAGAACATGCTAGACTAAATGCGATCGATTCATTCCATACAAGGAGACGAAAAATAGTAAAAATCAAATGTTCCTCTGCGATTAATCCCAGATGCTTCATGGGCTGGTCGCATTTTTTTGCAGTGTAATAAGAGCAAAGTATATGCTTTACGTTTCTGCAATCTTGTCATAGTTCTAAGACAAGAGAAATCCAGCCATATTATTTTAAAAACCAGCAGCAGATTAAATTGAGAAATACAGAGAATGCTTCATGGCTAAAATTACAAAATATAGGAATACTTCGACAGATGAGATAGATGTCCTATATATGCAATACAATTCGGACGAATTTTTATACATACTCATGTTTTATAAGCAAATTGGAAAAAATATTTTAATATGGCTGTCGAGCATTTTAGGAAATTACCTAAGATTTTGCTCATTCCAAATCAAGAAGCTAAGATGTTAACATACAAATAAATGGGTTGTCTGTCTTATATATCAGACAGTTGATGCATAAATATTTCCATATTATTTAGCAATACATTGAACGAGTGAGCTTTACGAGGATGTGCCAGGTCTAAACAAAATTTCCTGTTAGTGAGGGGTAAAGTAGGCCATACACATCCATAAATGGAAGACGTTCCTCCAGTTAGCTTATAGTTTTTTTTTTAATAATTTGTTGTTAAAGTTTCAATACTGACTGACCGACCGTTGGAACTTTTGTTTATTTTAGGAAGTAGAATGAAGTGTAAATTGCTGCTAAAGTTTGTGAAAATTGTGTTGCCACATTTATAAAGACTAAGATTTTTACAGCGAAAAGAATAAATAAATGTTACTTAATATCTAGTTCTCATAAGACCTACAAAGAGTATACATATATCTTATTATTTTTTTAAATTATTTTAATAAATATTGGTTGTATGAATAAATTACCATTTCCCTGTTATGAATTTATCATGTTTAATATTGAATTTGAGTTGTCTTTTTTAGATAAAGGGTGTTTTTTATAGAGGTATAGAACTTCAAGTTGGCATTACTTTTCAAGATGGCGACCGATTTAACAGCTGTCAAGTGATTTATTCTCAGTTTGGTTTGGCAATTCATCATGAATAGACTCACGCCTGAACAACGCTTGCAAATAGTGCAATTTTATTTCGAAAATAATGGTTCTGTGCGGAAAACGTATCGCGCACTACGTCCATTTTAGCGATGAAGCGCCCTTCTGGTTGAATGGCTACGTCAACAAACAAAACTGCCGCATTTGGAGTGAAGGTAATCCTCAAGTGTATGTTGAAACACCGTTACATCCAGAAAAACTGACTGTTTGGTACGCTTTATGGGCTGGTGGAATCATTGGTCCGTACTTTTTGAAAAACGATGGTGGTCAGAACGTTACAGTCAATGATGATCGGTATAGAGCCATGATTACTAACTTTTTCATTCCTGAATTGCATAACCATGATGTCCAGGAGATGTGGTTTCAACAAGACGGGGCAACATGTCACACAGCTCGTGCCACAATAGATTTATTGAAAGGCACGTTTGGTGACCGCCTAATTTCACGTTTTGGACCTGTGAATTGGCCTCCAAGATCTTGTGATTTAACACCGCTAGACTACTTTCTGTGGGGCTATGTAAAGTCATTGGTCTATGCGGATAAGCCACAAACGCTTGACCATTTGGAAGACAACATTCGCCGTGTTATTGCCGGTATACGGCCACAAATGTTGGAGTCATCGAAAATTGGACGTCCAGATTGGACTACATCCGCGCCAGCCGTGGCGGTCATATGCCAGAAATCATATTTAAAATGTAATGCCCCACGATTATCTTTCGGAGAGATAAAACTCATGTCAATCGAATAATCCATCGTTGTTTTATTGCAACTTAAAGTTCTATACCTCTATAAAAAACACCCTTTATTAATAGTTTCAAATTTAATGAGATTTAAAAGAAAACTGTACTTTATTTTGGTTTATGCTAAATTCCATTTACAAAGATGTTTCATTTAAAAATACTGAGCAAGACATCGGCGGTTTTGTTCCGACCCAAGTATATTTTTTGAAGCGTGGTTGACGATCGCCACATTATAAAGATGTTTCATTTAAAAAATACTGTGTAATGCGAAGCCGGTGTTGGTCCAGTCCCAGGCCACGTATATGAAAAGACACATTTGTAGATCTGAACTTATCAAAAACTGGTACTATTTATTTATTCTTTCCGTTTCAATATAATTACTCTTTAAAGGTGTGGAACATGGCTTTTATGGGCTCTAGCTGCCATTTATACTTCACTCTACTTACTAAGATACACAAATGTGCAATCCAGTTTTTATAATGTTGCTAAACTTATCAAAGTAATTAAATAAAATCGGTATGCACGTTTGTTCGTTATTATATAAGTAATATTTATATGTTTAGTGATCTTATATATATTATTTAACAACAAATTATTAAAAAAAAACTAAAAGTTACCTCGGGGAATGGCTTTCATTTTTGCGATGCGTCTCTACCCTCCTAAAATGATTTTTTTAGACCTGCCACACTCTCATAAAAATTTCCCCATTGAACTTCTATAATATTAATTTTCTGGTCACTTAAAACCGTAACTTAGAATGAACCTGATCGATTTAAAAAATTTCGATCATTAATAATTTTTAACATATAACATTATATCGACTTAGAAATTTTAAATCATTAACAATTTTTAAAATAATTTTCAATCATATGTTTTAAACAGAATTTTATGAGTAATATACTTTGTACAAGCTGTAATTTCTGACAATTTTTTTTCCATTATGTTAGCAAAAAATGTGAGATTAAGAAAGCGACAAAAGAATTCTTTTTTTCTTTCAAAGTATTTTATTGAATCCTTCTTTCCAGGAACTAACAGTAACGGACTTATAATAAAATTGCGTTTTCGATCCAATGTAACTATCAGGTAAGTAATGAATTCTTTCTGTGATATTATTACCATTTATAGATATTGAAGTGTAGAGTCTTTTTTATGGTAATTTTGGAGAATATCTTTATTAAGCTAATATACGTATATGAGCCTACCAAAGTTGGATATTTGCCTGGTTTAGGGATCCTAATAATCTAAGAGAGCTTCCAAGATTCAGAAAAATAGTGTCATCTTAATATGCTATAAAAGATGTAAAGCATGTGTTTTATTGCGACCTGTAGAATCTCTATTATCACACCACCCGTTATCATGTGGTATCCTGAGATTTCTATTTCTAAACCTTCATTAAATTGAGGAAAGGAATTTGTTCCAATATTAGGATTAAATACATTGGAAAGATGTGTGGCAAATAATATAACCTTTTCCTGGTCGCGTCGAGCCTATTCACCATTGTGAATCCATAGCAGAAGGTCTCAAACAACCGGACTTTTAAAACTTTTAGTTAAGCACAGCAAATAGTAGTTACTATCAGAAGCAGCTGACAAGGATTCTAATAATTAAAATTTATTTTCCTTCTTTTGCGCCAGGACACTCAGTAGCTCGTTTAAGTATCTATTTAGCTCGTGCTTTAAGACCGAGGAACGAAATCTCTGCCAATCTCTACTAAGTTGCCTCTTCTTGGTTACCAAACTTATAATAACTTTATCCTAGAGACCGTTGAAACTTTGAATTCCTTGGTTAAAACTGGTCGCAATTCATTGAAAACTGGGATTGTGTTAATAGAGCATAAACAAAAAAAAAATAGAATCGTTTTCGACTGTGTTTAGAAATATGCAAAGATCTTTTTCTTTTTTCTTCTTTCAGCAGTTTACTATTATTTTCTTACAAACTTGCAAATTTTTTTTTTGCCAGTTTTGATAGCTCCACTCGCTTGTTATTTTTCAGAGTAACTTTCTCCGATTGACGATACCGAACTAAGTAAGTAGTGCCTAGAACCATCGTGAAGTACTGATAATAAGTGCGGATTCAGATACAGGACACGAAATTAGAATTGCATTAAAAGCAAAATAAAAATGTAATGTTAATCGGATTATTTTGTCTATTTTTATTTTGTAGTGTTCACCTGCTGTCAATCGAAAGATATCACAAGGAGACTGCTACTATATCATAGATATATAACAGGTCAATTGAAAAGTTCCAGGCCTACCATAGTAAAACAATTTTTTTTTTGCCAAATTTATGTTTTTTCAACATTGCTCCTGTAATAACCGAACAATTAACATTTTTGGTCAATCAATAAATGAATGGTTTATTAAAAAATGCTTTCTCTTTATATACAAAATTTCTTACTTTACATATACATGATACTTACAAACTAAAAGTTATTATATGCAAAGTCAGCATATTGATATTTAGTAATTCATTCGGATTGAGTAAGCATAAAAAATGCATTGAAAGTGGAACGCATTCTGAGTAATGCTACACCATCCGCCTTAGGAATAGTCGTATATAATTAAAGACAATTGTATACGACTATTAAATTGCTTTTTGTATTCTATTGTAATTTATTGGTAACTTGATATTGAAAGTAAAGAGTATATATATTTTTTTTTGTGACACATGTGTCTTTATTGTGCTGACTTTGTTTTTTTTTTTTTGAACATAACATGCAGTTTTTGTTTCTTTTGGCTTGTGTGCATATATATTGTTATGAGTAAATTGGAGTGTTTATTTTGAGGTTGTTTTTTTTTTTTTTTGCTATTACTAGATGTTTTATACTTTTTTAAGTCTATTTTTATGAATTATAATTTCTTTTTCTGTATCTTTTTTATTGTTTCTATTACTATTTCCTCTTCTATGTGGTATTAAAGTAAAATTGTTATTCTTATCAATACTTTTAACCTTATAATGTCCTTTATATTTATTATCTAACTTATGGGAGGCCTCTTCTCTAACTAACACTAAATCTCCTATGTTTATTTCCTTACTGTAGTTATTTTTATCATAGTTGGATTTTTGTTTTTCTTTAGCTTCTTGGACTAATTTCCTAGCTCTTTGCTGTGCAATCTGAAGTCTATATTTTACTTCTTTGTCGTAAGTTTCGTGGTTGTACAATGGGCTGATTTTCTTTTCTTTTAGGAATTCGTAATTCGGTGGATTTTTTGCAAATATAAGTTCAAAAGGGCAATACTTATGTGTGGTTGATGGCGTTGTATTGTAACAGTACGCGAAATACCTGAGGTAATCATCCCAATCATCTTTGTCACTGGATATGTATGAACGTACATATTCATTGAATGTTCTGTGACTGCGTTCTACAGTACCCAAAGTTTGATGATGATACGGTGTTGAAGTTTTATGCTCAATTTTTAACAGTTTACACAGTTCTTCGAATAATTTATTTTTGTACTCTGTGCCCATGTCCGTTAGGATTGTTTTCATGCGTCCATAAATCAAAATGAAATGCTCGAACACGGCTTTAGCGACTGTTGTTGCGTGTTTGCTTGGGACTGGGATCGCTACCAAGTATTTGGTTAGATCGCATATAATGGTAACCGCATACTCGTTTCCATTTATTGTCTTCGGTAATGGCCCGACTGTATCGATTTGTACAATATCAAATGCCTTCGGAGGTGTTTCCGTTATTGTCATTGGCTCCTTTATAAGCTTATTAGTTTTATTTTTCTTACAGTGGATGCAGTTTTTTACGTATTATCTTACGTCATTTTTCATATTTAGCCAGCTATACTTCTGCTTGATTTTATCTGTCATGCGATTTATTCCTGGGTGGCCACCACTAATAGGATCGTCATGATATTTGTGCAGAATTTCTTTAATTTTCCCGGGATTTGCCACATATATAACCTTGGGGGTTAGTGCAATTGTTAGATTTTTGAGAACCTTGTTACCTATTTCTATAAATTTGCCTACTGCAGTATAACTTCTTTTAAACAATTTGTCCCCTAAGGACAACTGTATTTGTACAAGTCCTAAATTGCCGGCTTCTTTTCAAGCCTGGTAAAGAGTTGTCCTAAGTCAATCTTATCCTCAACAATTAGGTTGCTTGTATCCACATCGCTACAAATTTTCTTTCCTTTTTTGAAATATAATTTCGGAGGATCGAAAACGAGCTCGACATGTCTTTTTACTTCAAATTTATTTAGCGCTTCGTATATTTTGGGGTTCTCTTTGTGACTTTCTTTATTTTCAATATTACTGCTGGTATTTTTTGCTGCTGATCTTGTTGTTATTTTTAGTATTTTACTTGCTTCCACTGACATATCTTTTAGGTTTGTAATTTTTATGCGAGATAACGCATCCGCAATGTGATTTTCTTTTCCGGCGATATACTCCACTTCAAAATCGTACTCTTCTAAATCGAGTCTTATTCGTGTTAACTTAGATGAAGGACTTTTCATTGAGAAAAGGTATGTTAAAGGACGGTGGTCGGTTTTAACTAGAAATTTTCTGCCATAGACATATGGTCTGAAGAAGGTTATGGCCCAATGGATTGCGGCTAGTTCTTTTTCTATTGTGGCTTTGTTGATTTCACCTTTTGTGAATGACCTAGAAGCGTAAGCAATTGGTAACTGTTTGCCATCGTGTTCTTGGCTGAGGACTGCCCCACAAGCGTACCCACTAGCGTCTGTTGTTATGCAGAATGCTTTATTGAAATCTGGGTATTGTAAAAGTTTTGGACTAATTAATGCTTTCTTTAAGTAAACGAAAGCTTCTTGACATTCTTCTGTCCAATTGAAGGAAACATTCTTTTTGCAAAGCCTAGTTAATTTTCTTGAGTGTTCTGCAAAATGCGGTACGAATCTACTGTAGTAATTGCAGAAAGCTACGAATCTCTTAACTTCATCGGCTGTTTTTGGTATTGGATAATTTTGGACTGTTTCAAATTTGCTTGGGTCGGGTAGTATTCCCTTGCTTGTACATTTATGGCCTAAATAAGTTACTTCTTGGCTGAAGAATAGACATTTATCTGGATGTAGTTTTAGGTTATATTTTCTACAAGTGGAGAACACCTCTCTTAAGTTTTTTAGGATATGTTTTTCAGAACAACCTAATACAACTAAATCATCCATGTAGAGAAATGCTTGAGATGGTCTGCAAATGCTAGCGTCATCATTCTTTGAAATGAATTTGGTGCTACTTTTAATCCATAGGGTAGTCTTTTGAATCTGTATGTGCCGTTTTCAGCTGTGAATGAGGTTATATCCCTCGAGTCTGGGTGTAATTCTATTTGATGAAAACCTGAAATAATATCCAGGCATGAAAAATATTTTGCTCTTCCAAGTTGATCTAAAATATCATCAATTCTTGGGAGTGGGAATTTATCTGCTGCTAACTTTTTATTTACCTGTCTGTAGTCAACTACTAATCTCCATCTTTTTTCTGTGCTCCCTGGAAGCGATTTTTTAGGTACTAGTAAGATTGGGCTATTGTATTCTGATATGGAGTGTTCTATTATGTCGTCTTCGATTAGCTTATTTACCTGCTTGCTTATTTCTCCTTTTTGTGTCTGAGGCAATCTATAGTTTTTTATGTAAACAGGAGTATCATCCTTCATGTGTAATTTTTGTTTGTAAAAATTATTAGAGGAAATTGGTTCTGTTTCTAGTGCAAATATGTCTATGAATTCTGTGCATAATGCTGTTAGGTGAGGATTGACGAATTTTGGAAAGTTTTTGGATAATCTTTTTAATTTTTCTGTATTATTGCTATTGTTATTGTGTGTGGTTGTTTCAATTAGTTTATAGTCATCTAGATTTTCAGTATTAATTTTGTAATTTTTAATAGTTGTGTTTTTATGTGTTGTGTTGATAATTCTAACGAAAGTTTGATCTTTATTTGTAATTGTGTTTGCTATAAAAATGCCTTCAGATAATTGCTGATGTGGTATGAAGATGTTTTTACTATCGGTGCTTACTTTAACTTGTCTAATGACTTCCGACCTAGCAGGGATTGTAATTGTATTGACAGACTGACAATTTGTTAGATGCACTGTTATTGTTTGGGGAAAATCATATGGTCTTAGGATTAATTTATCCTCTGTTTTGCCATAATCTAAAATACAATTGTACTTCTTTATAAAATCTAGTCCTATTATTCCGTCGCATGGGATTGGAAAGTCGTCTTCTACGACATGGAATTTATGGTAAATTAGAAGGTCACCTTTTAAATCTGCTTTAACTGTGCCTAATGTACTGGTTATACCCTGACCAATGCCTTTTAAATCTGTGATTTGCTCTGTCTTTATTTTATGATTATTACTAATTTGATTCTTTTTAATAATGGAGATATCTGCTCCTGTGTCTATTAAGAAATTTGAAATTGAATTATTTAATGATGTCCTTGTAGATACATAGCTGTTCAGATGTAGATTTAGTACACATATTTTTCTATCTACTGATCTTGAAGTGGAGTTTCTTGGTTTTCCTGCTGGGTGCAACTGCGTACGTTACGGGTCTGGTTATAAGGTCTATTACCGTTTTGGTTTTGTGATCTTCTCTGGGAATTATTATTTGATCTAAATTTATTGTTGTATCTTTATTGCGGTCTGAATCTCCTACCTCGGTAACTCCCGTAGTTGTTATTTCGGTATTGACTTTGTTGTCGGATATTTAAAATTGTGTTTGAGCTGCCCGTTATTTCAGTACAGCTGTTTGTAAATTTGGAGATTGCGTCGTTCATTGATGTGAACGTTCCCGCTTGCATAATCATTTTGACCTTGTCATTGGAGCTGTTTTTACACATAGCTTTGACTGCTGCTTGTGTTGAATATTTCGTTGCCAAGTCTGGATTAAGTCCATCCGAAATATAAGCTCCTTCTAATGACTTAGTGATTTTTTCTATTTCAGCGCTGTATTGATTTGCAGTTTTGTTCCGTTGTTGGATGTTCATGAGTTTAGCTGTTAAAACTTCTACTGATTCGCCTTTTATTGCAATTTTTAGCTTTGCTTTTATTTGTGCTATTGTACTTTCGTTACTAATGAAGTTTCTTGCCGTGCCTTTTAACTTGGTTTTTATCATTGTTATTGCTAAGGCTTCGTGCTCATCTTTGATTTGATCAAGTATATCAAGGGCATCTAAGAAACTGTGAAAATTCTCTGGCTTACCATCAAACTCTGGTAGCACTGATGAAGCAGTTTTAATAAATTCAACTACAGTTTGTGTCATTGTAACTTTTATGATTGGGATGTCTAATGGCTTATTTTCTTCCACTGATGGGTTCTGACTCGAAGAAGGTGATAGAGTCTGGGCAAGTTTTGAGAAAATTAAATTCAAATCAACCTGGAGTTTCTCCTCTACTGTGGTTGGTATTGACATTTCTATATTGTATCTAGCTAAAGAAGATACCAGTTTATTTCGTACGGCGGTAAAAAATTGGTAAGCTTCTTTTTGGTGTTCTTTGGTAAGTATACGGTTTGCCGTATTGATTACCCGTCTTATACTATTTAGAGCTTCTAAAATTATGTTCAAATGCTTTACTATTGTTTCTGTTTTTATAGTAGCGTTTTTATTTATGCATTTATATGACTTATCAGCTTTCGTTTTTTCTTCAGATAATGTGTCGTAGATTTCTTGCCATTGATTCATTTCTTGGCATTTAGTATTTTTGTCTAGATGCGTTGTTGTACATTGTTCAATTGTCTTAATTTATTCTTTATATAATTTTTTATTAGAATTTGCATTGCGATAATTAAGAATGCAATTACGCATACAAAAATAGCTAACCATTTATCTGAAATTTCTTTTTTATTTTCTATACTAAGTTTTGGTTCGTATTTGACCAGTTTATTTTCAGAATTTTTCTCTTCAGAATTTTCCTTACCGACTTCGTATCCTGCTATACCTATTAGGATACCATTTAATATGGTTTTCCACCATGCCATTTTCTAAAAGAATTTCTTTTATTTTTATTATTTTTTTATATTTGTGTTGTCCCTAAGCAAAAATTAAAATTTTTGCTATTGGTTAAGCTGCCGTGAGGCTGCGAAATTTATTCTAATATTTAGTATGTTATATTTCGTCTTGTT
The DNA here is from genome assembly GCA_030068015.2 of Neoceratitis asiatica. Classification (NCBI taxonomy): domain Eukaryota; kingdom Metazoa; phylum Arthropoda; class Insecta; order Diptera; family Tephritidae; genus Neoceratitis; species Neoceratitis asiatica. The sequence goes on along the minus strand of CM061530.1, from coordinate 23,125,367 downwards.
TTGTTTTTCAAGTGTTGTTGAGTTCAATTGCTTTATGCTAAATTTATGAACTGATTGTCCAGTTGAAGCTAATTTCGCTTGCTGCTTGGCCGGTGACTCGAACGCAGTGTCGCCTTGTTGACTATTCATGCTTTTTACTTTTGTTGCTGAATAAACTTCTTCTCACCGCTGTGGTAGCTGCTGCTGCTATTTTCCGCTGTGATGATGATAAATTCACTTGCTTGCTTTGTTAGCGTCCAGAACGATTTTCAATACTTCGTGTTGTTTCCAAATATTTTTATTCTTGATTTTCCAGCTTATACTGGCAGGATTTCAATACTTCGCGTTGTTTCCAAATATTTTTATTATTGATTTTCCAGCTTATACTGGCAGGATTTCAATACTTCGCGTTCCAAATATTTTTATTCTTGATTTTCCAGTTTATACTGGCAGGATCGCCATGTAATAACCGAACAATTAACATTTTTGGTCAATCAATAAATGAATGGTTTATTAAAAATGCTTTCTCTTTATATACAAAATTTCTTACTTTACATATACATGATACTTACAAACTAAAAGTTATTATATGCAAAGTCAGCATAATGATATTTAGTAATTCATTCGGATTGAGTAAGCATAAAAAATGCATTGAAAGTGGAACGCATTCTGAGTAATGCTACACTCCCCTCTAGGGTGATACACTGATTATAGCGATCCTCTAACTTTGCGATACTATTTTTGTAGTACGATTTGTCCTTTGCTTTAAAATAGGCCTCGGTTTCGGCAATTACCTCTTCATTCGACGAAAATTTCTTCCCAGCGAGCATTCTATTGAAATCTGAGAACAGAAAGTAGGCGCTGGGGGCTAGATATGGAAAATACGGTGGTTGCGGAAGCAATTCGAAGCCCAATTCACGGGTTTTTTCCTCTTTCACTGAATTTTGACACGATGGATTGTCTTGGTGAAACAGCATTTTCTGTTTCTTCAAATGCGGCCGTTTTTCGGCGATTTCGTCCTTCAAACGGCCCAATAACGCTATGTAATATTCGCTGTTGATGATCCTTCCTTTTCCAAGGTAGTCAATGAAAATTATTCCATGCGTATCCCAAAATACAGGCGCCATAACCTTGCTAGCCGACTGTTGAGATTTTTCACGCCTTGGAGCGGGTTCATCGTGTGCAGTCCACTAGAATGACTGCCTAGTAGACTGTCCATTATCACATATCGATGCAAAAACTCGGACTTATTACGCTTTAACATCTCCAAACACCATCATCAAATCGTCGTTGTTTTTGGTTAAAAGTGAGTTCGCGTGGCACCCACTTTGCACAGACCTTTCTCAAACCCAAATATTCGTTAATGATATGATATGTACATGTTAAGTTGATATTTTTAGAGTCCCAATTTTTGGATTTTTTTGATGTTTTCGTCGGTAACCTCTTTTGGGCGTCCACTACGTTCACTGTCTTCGGTGCTCATTCCAGTACGTCTTAACTTAGCATACCAATCCTTGATGGTTGATTTTCTTGGAGCAGTGTCTGGAAACTCGTCATCAAGCGAAGTTTTTGCTTCAACTGTATTTTTTCCCTTCAAAAAGCAATATTTTAACAACACAGGAAATTTCTTTTTTATCCATTTTTTTACAATAACAAAAGTTGGTTCACTCAAAATGATATAATTCACAAGCTAATGATCCGACAGCTGTAAAATTTCTACTTGCTTCTTTTGAAGGTTAAGGCTAACTAAAAATCTGTATAAATTTGATTCTAGTGCAGTCATCTGGGTGTCAGGCCGGGGACTTTCTAATTGACCTGTTAAATAATAAACACAAACAAGAAAAAAGTGTAGTTTTCGGCCATGCCGAAGTCTTTATACCTTTCATGAACATATCAAATTCAAAATTCGATTTCGATATTTTTCAGTGTCAATATTTATTTAAATTTACATAAGTGGCACACGAAATTTCACACCATAAATGCTTTGTTAGAAGATTTTTGACTCAACACCTCATATCTGAACGAATCGGTTGTATGGGGTTATATGATATAGTCCTCCGACTTCGATGGTTTTCAGTGTCAATATTTAGTTTAATATTCGTGAGTAGCTCACCAAATTTAATGTCATTAGATGCTTTTTTTGGCAGATTTTTGACTCAAAACCTCATATCTGAACGAATCGGTTGTATGGGTCTATATGGTATAGTCCTCCTATTTTGATGGTTTTCAGTGTCGATATTTAGTAGAATATTTGTGAGTAGCACACCAAATTTCACATTATTTGATGCTTGTTTGGAGAATTTTTCACCAAAAACCTCATATCTGAGCGAATCGGTTGTATGTGGGCTATATTATATAGTATCCATATTTAGTTCATTATATTTGAGTAGAATACCGAATTTTATATTCTTAACTGCTTTGTTGAATTATTTACTACGCAAAATCACATATCTGAACAAATTCGTTGTGTGGCAGCTAAACTATATAGTCGACCGATTCGGCCGGTTCCGGCAAATGATCAAGACATTACAAAAACACACTCGTGTACTAAGTTACGTTGAGATATCTCAAAAACGTTTCACAGACGGACGGACAGACTTACAGACGGGCATGGCTAAATCAACTCAACTCGTCATTCTGATACGATCGGTATACATTTTGGGTCAACCTCTTTTCTTTTTGGTACTAACATACTTCGGGCCAAAGTTACCACAATGAAATAGTGTAAATGAAAGGTATAAAAAGTAAAAGCAATTAAAAGTAGCTAGAACAAGAAAAAATATTTTTAACTGCAAGTCAATTTTTTAAACAGCAATTGATATATGCCAAAATGGATTATTTCATGAAAGCGTATGCTTTTTTTAATAAAAAAAATACAAAGAAATTCCTTGCACACGTAAATTTCTAATCCCGGTATCCTGTTCTATGAAAATGCCAGGTATGAACTACTAATTAAAATTTAAATAATTAAATACTTGAGTATTTTTATAGAAAAATTCACCGAATTTGGTAGTTTTGCACCATTATAACTTCTTTAACTATAAAGCTTTGGGCAAGAAATTGTTTCACATATCTCGAATAGAAGTTTGATTATAATATATCACGAAGATCGGATAATTACCATTTCAGTTTTCACCCAGCACTTTTAATATATATCGCAGTTAAGATAGGAAAAATAATAGATTTTTAAATAAATATTTCCGATTGAATAAAATATTTTTATTTACGAACAACTTTGAATATCTTTATGATCTTACTAAACTTTTTACATCACAAAAAATAACCACGTTTTTCTTGTATAAGTGCATTGAGACAAGCTTCCTGGTTCTGACAGTCATACATATCTTACTTGGGATAGTTTGTAGCATTGCCAATGATTTAGAAGATTATACGCCAGTGCTGTGAAAGCACAAAGTTGATGAAGCTCAGAGAGATATAACAATGACATTTCGCCGTTAAAGAAAAAGAAAGTTAACAACTCTAAATCAGTCAAAACAAAATCAAAAACAAAAACAATTCAAAAACATATTTTTGTGTAGAAATAAAGAATTTATGAAGAAAAAATCAAAACTAACGATTATTTCCGATCAGTAGACAGCGCACTCAAATCATGAGTGATGCGATGATAGCCCACTAAGAGAATCATCGTATTGTATTATAATAATGAGCTTTCGTGTCTGCTGAATAATCTAGAATAGCAAGAATGCCAAATTTAAATGCTAGGACAAAATATAGAAAGAGTATATATAGAAAGATTAATCTGCCTTTACTGCCAAGCTAAATTTCTCACATGACCGCTCACTTCTGTTCAGGGGAATTATCAGCTTTTTTAAATCAAGCCGTAAATCACTAGCGCCTCACGATATTGGGTTGAATTCAGATGGAAATAGTTTTGTCCCCGAAATTCTGGCCTAAGCTGTAACTGAATTTGTGTGACTGAGAGCTGTTTAAAACATTTTATTGCAATTTGTGCATATACTGAATGTAATTACTCGCTCGTAAGAAATGATAGAACCACCGGTCATAGAGGAGGTGGCATTGAAACTTATTTAAATGCTGATCTAAATTACAAAGTTATTTATAAATCTCCCTCCTCAGAAACAACCCTCATAATTCTTCATTTGTGGTGACTAGTGTTATTATGTTGTCCAATTACACTTACTTACCTGCTTTAACAACTGTGATATTACAATAGCAAATTAATATGCAACTAGGTTTGCTCCACTGCAAACCAAGTATAGATACTTTCGTAAACGCAAAATGCAAAGCATATATGTAATACATAAAATTCGTAAACGCCGTTGCAGTATTAAAGTATTAAATTCATAAATGCATTACAGCACTATTTCATGCGAAATAGTTGTAAAAATGTGTATGAGTTTAGTTTCATACGCATCGCAGTTAAATGAAATAAAAAAAATCAAAATAGGTTTCTCGCCGGTGAAGTATGTAATATATATTTTAATTTTAATTTAATTGAAATTTTTCTTTATTTTTCTTTATAGGAATAAAAAGTGGATGCATAAGCATAAAAAATTAGTCATGTAAATAAGACTTCTTTTAAAGCTATATAAATACTTTGCATGTTTTGGTAAAGCAGGGTTTTAATGCATAAATGCTCTGCATGGCATGGGCATTTGTTTCAAAAATGCTTTCCATATTTTGTTTACGAAAGCACCTTATGTTAGCTTCTGTAAGACCTTTTTGATATAAGGCCTGTGCATCATCGTTTTGCTCGTTCCACCTCAAATAGCGCTGTTACAATGGAAGCGTAGACCTACCTATGATCGTTGGATTACTTATAAAAACTTGAGAAATAAAGTTACAACAGAATTGCCAAAAAGAACCTACCTGTTTGCAAAATTTAAAATCCATTTGCGTTCAAAGGTATCGTGGAAAAATATAAAATCAGTAGGTGTCTGTACCAAAGAGCTGAAAACTTGTATGGCTGTTCTCATGCAAATGCATCTGCATTCAGCTTAATTACTAGATACATCCATGAATTGTTCTTTGGTCCGACTGCTGAAGAGGATATTATAGATTGCGTTTTTAGCATAAAGTCCAATTCAATTAGAGTGGATGGCCTGAGTTTGCGTTTTTTAAAGCTAACACTATCGTATATGCTTCCTATGTCTACACAAAATTTTTTATCATTCAATAACCTCTTTTTTCCCAAATCAATGAAACATTGGCAACGTCATACTGGTATTCAAAGGCACCTTGTAACTCTCCCCAAGATTTCAGGCTCTTCGGCGTCTTACCAATATTGTGAAAAGTTTTTGAGAAATGTATTTTCACTCAAATAGAGTCACACTTGCCTATCCATAATCATATGAGCGAATTCCAGTACACAGAAGTGTTGAAAATCGTGGAACATCCGCCCTGCTTTCGATAATAACTTACCATCTTAGTGCTTTCAGATTTCTCTAAAGCCTTCAACATACCAAAATAGTATTTTATTAAAACTGAAAAGTTATTTTGGTTGCAAGCTTACGAGAAGCTACTTATCGGATAGATATCAGTAATTCAGTGTGGAGATATAGTTTTACATCGATAAATAATTACGTCTGGAGTTCACAAAGCTCCTTTTTTAACCCAATATTTTTCAGTTTATTTATTAATGATATGGTTCACTGCTGCAAGAATTCTTTTATCTATATATATATTGATGACACTCCTCTCACGTTCCATTGGTATTGGTGAAGATTTAATAGATAGTTTAAAAGAGAACCTAATAAAAATTTTAAAATGAGTTGATGTAAATGGTGTCTGCCCAAATGCTGAAAAAACTAAGGTGTTTCTGATTAATAGTAGTTATTCTCATCTGAGTAGTCTAACACCAACTGCTTAGAACGGGTGAAACTAAAATTTGAATATGTTGTGAATAATTTTGGGTACAATGAATCCCCGTCCATCTTGCGAGGGCAGGATTTATAAATGTGATTGTCTATCCATTACCATACAACTTAAACTTGTTAATCCCCTATTGTTCCCCAAATTTCCTATTTTTAAGTTGTATATGGTACTTTTAGCTACGATTTCTGGAATAAATTAAATTTAGCTTTACTGCAAATAAAAAATTGACCACATTTCCTTGTATGCCAAAAACATTCTTGGGGCTCACTCTTTATAATTATCACAACATTCGCAATTTAGTATATTTATTTAAAATTATTACAATTCCTGAACCTAGATATCTTTTCCGCAAAATGAAGTTTGTTCAATCACCTCGTGCTCACAACATTATTGTCCCAAAATACAAACTTTTGAAGGTCTCTAGATTGATAGCTCTATTCACAAAAATGTAGAGTGCGTCGAAAATGTCAGAATAATCGATCTCCTTCATTTCATTAAAAAAAGCTGTTGAGAAAAAACTGAGGACAGCTTTAAAACGTGAAGTAGAAGCACATTTAATAATATTTATTTCTACTTTGAAGTTGAACTCTTCTCGAAGAAATTCACTATGGAAGGCCGAAAAAACTTTAAGCCAGAAATTGAGAGACCGCTCGGACAGAGAACCTGTACTTGGGCACGTTCTGAAGAAAAGACCTAAATGTTTTACAAATCACTTAAGAGAAGTATTCCAACCTAATGATGGATCAAGATTATAAAAAAAAATTTGAACAAATTTTAAATTTTTAAGTTTCGATAACCGAAACGGGCTTATTTTTTGTTAGTTTTTGAGCTAAAAAAGTAAAATATTATCATGATAAAATTTTTATGTCCGTACTAAGGACAGACATAAGAAGTGGCAGTATGATGTAAATTCCCAATACAAAGGACAGACCAAAGGCGTAGCAGTGTGATGAAAATTCACAATACAAAGGACAGACGAAAAGAGCGACAGCAGTTACTGCCGGCATGAACGGAATGTTTCGACCAACGTTACTAATAAACTTAGCGGCAGCAGCTATCCCAGGCAAACGAATAATCAGCCCATTCTTGAGAGCGTGATCAGAACGTTTGGGTCATCCGCAGGTATATAAAAATAGCGGCTACAGCGACCAAATGGAGAGACGAGTAAAAAACGCAGTGCTGTGCGTTTTAGTAACGGATAAACTAAGTGAAGCCGGAAATAAGTGTGTTATAGAGAATTGTAAAATAAGCCTTTGTGTACAGTAAAGAATTGTAATTATTAAGGACTAATAAACGTTGAGTAAATTCCTAACGGCAAAAGGCAAAACGAGAAAATCTTGAGAGTTTTATTTAGCAATCCATTGATCGGACTCGAAGGGTTTGGGAAATCATCTAGGGTAGCTACGAAAAACGTTACAATACTTGTTTTTATCTGCGCCGTGCAGAACAAAGCTGTTCTGAAAAAACAAGTTTAAAGTTTGAATTGTATGAGGTCGAGCGGTCGTCCGCTACCTGTTCAAAAATCTGTAGAACCAGAAATACTGTAAATATCATTATAAAATATTATCAAATTTTAACAGTATATTCTTCAACGATTATCGAAATATTCAACCGATTTCTTGAAAATTCTAGACTACCATCTCCCCTTACCTTTAATGTCATCTCAAAACTTGGATTTTTTGGACGTGGAAAAATTCGAGGATCATCAGATAGCCGCCGCATAACCCTGACACAATTATTATCTGGAAATGTAGAAGGCTTAACTCCTACCTATCCAGATTCGACACTGATATACCCAACACATGTCCAGCATGCAACGAATCCCCGCACGACACTAACCACCTATTTGCATGCAAACTTAACCCGGCTGATCTAACACCCCTCTCCCTTTGGTCTGAACCCGTCGAAACAGCACGTTTCCTGGGCCTCCCGTTAGATGACTTCGATGACTGAAGCTAAACTTGCCTGACCCTAGACGGTGCTGGCGTATTGCCGCTACAACAACAACAACAACAACAGATAGCCAAACCCGGAAAAAATACTACGCTGCCGTCATCATACCACCCTCTCTTTCCGTTTTTTACAAACTTCTTGGAAGAGTGCTGCTATCCAAAATAATAAAGTCGTAGTAATAAATAAAAATCAGCTAGCACAATGGCCACAGATGGTGTTTTATGTATATCAAGTAGCATACATCTTGGTTTGTTACGTTTTTTGTAATGGTCGGATAGTTACGTAAAATTATTTAAAACACCATCTTAAGGCTATACCCTCAATTTTGGTTTTTTGTTCTTTCTTTTTTCATTTTTGTCCGTTTGGTTACTCTGTAAACATTGGCATGCTGTAAACTTCTGATACCGACTACAAGACTATTAATAAAACAATTGTTTTAGTGCGAATAATTTTAGAAAGATTTAACATTGCATATGAAGCCACATGAACTGAAATAACATAACATAATTGGAAAACAAAAAACAAAGTGAATACGGTTATTATTTCGAAAAAAATTTCAGAAAACTTTACGCATAAACAAAACCTTTGGTATCCTCTCGAATATTTAGAAATATTCACAGTGGGTGAACGGCTAGTGCACGAGTCCGACAAAACATGCACCCTGACAATCCCACGAAAGAAATCACAACTTCCGCGATTGTACTAACACCATTGACACCTCTCTACCGTCAATAAAGCATGTTGATCCTAATGAATACTGTTCACTCCTCTTAGAAGACCCTAATTTCTTCGCACCAGATAAAGACTGTAATGATTGGTAGCGACAACTCCTTCAAATATTTATTACAGACCTTAAGAGCTGCGTCAGTTTAATAGCACAAAACTCTATATCTTGCTAGATTTAGCCTCACAACACTGACACATCCACCCACTAATCACCCTGATACATAAACTCACAAATTTGACCCGGCAGGATAGCCATCAGTCAAAATAAAAATGCGGAGACTTTGACTAAGCAGCGTTGCAGAGAAGCAACTGATGTGATGTGATTTTGGTGTTGATATCAAAGCTGGAAATCTCTTCAGAAGAAGCTAAATAAAAGAAAAGAAAAGATATCACCTAAAAAAAAGTCAGAAAATCTACGAGGTTACATATCAACGAGAACATCCTAGATCCTCATAACCAAGCACAATAAGCAACAAATCACAAAAAAATAGGTTCTTCTCTTCACTGATGGAAACAACTTAAGGGCTGCCTGTTGAAATTTAATACCATCAAATTACTTATCTTTTCTGTTACAAAGAAAAATCTCCTTATTAATATATACACAATTCTTACTCAGTATCACTCTCTCATCCACTAAACACTAACAATGTATTTCGATGTAAATTCTCTTTACAGCCCCACGAAAACACATGGATCCACCATTCTTAAACTCAGCCTTGAGGTCCTCAGGCTGAGTGGCCCCTCTTCAAAACAGGATCTAAAAGACCTCTAAGCAGGCGTAGACTTCCTAAACGTCATGATGCTGCAGGCCTGTCGGTGTGTTGCAGGCATGGATCAAAATTCAGAATATTTCTCAACTGAAATAATCATATATCCTAAAACTAAAATACTTTCTAAAAATTAATGATAAATATAAATTATATATATATATATACATATATATATATATTGTAACGAATTTGCTAAATTCACCTCGATGATTTTCCAAATAATGCGAGTCCGATCACTGGATTGCTAACCAAAACTCCCAAAATTTGTTTGTTCGGCTTCTTAACCGTGAGGAATTTATTTGTACAATTTTCGTCTTTAGCCTACGGCTTATTTTAAAATTCTTTATGATACAAACTTATTATCTGCTTCACTAAGCTCATCCGTTTTTAAAACACACACAGCTCACAGCAGTGTTAACTCCACTCGTCTCTTCTTGTGATAGCGGCTGCCTCTCTTTTTATACCTGTAGATGACCCAACCATTCTGTTCACGCGCTTAAGAATAGACTGATAATTCGTTTGCCTGCGGTAGCTGTAGCTACTCTGTTCATCCTTAACGACGTGGAATTTCCTTTAATCTGTCTACCCTTTTGTTTGTCCTTGGTATGGGTAATTTGCATTTTACGGCCGCTTCTTTATTTTCTGTCCTTCCGGGAAATTGCATTTACATTGTCAACATTTTTTTTTGTCCTTGGTATGTGATTTTCGTCACACTGCCCTCCAACTAAGTCTGATCGTCTCGATCAGACATACCATCTGTTCCAAACGCCGCGAGCCTTTCCAAGTGAACCACTTTTATTTTGGTTCTTGGTTTTCCAACGTTCTGGATTCGATAGTCCGTACTATTTATTCGTCCAATTACTTTGTATGGACCTTCCCGCTTGCTGTGCAAGATTTTCTTCCATGGAGAATTGTGCAGCATTACCAAATCTCCTTTTTCAAAGCTTTCAGGATTCCTCGCCTTAATACATCCTTCTACCTTGTTGTTCATGACTTTAGGGCGTTGCTCAACAGTTTTGCGTACCTCTCTCAACTTCTTCATTAGGGCACGAGACATCTTGCCATTTCCGTACGTATTTCCCTTCTGCTGCTCGTTCTTTACCAGGGGCACATCATTACTGTTGTACACATGATCGTGGCCAATACTTAGCGGCCATTGCACATTTCCGTACTCTATCACTCTTTTCTTTAGGTCGATCTTCATTCCTTGACCAAGGAGAAAGTCCACACCAACTATGACTTCATCTAAGATTTCCGCTACTAGGAACTCATGTAACACTGTCATATTTCCAATGGTGACTTTACACGTGGCTTTTCCCAGAACTCTGGCGTCCTCACCAGTTAATGTTTTTAACTTAGCTCCATGCAATGGGCTTATTTCCCTGGTGATCAAATCGGATCGAATGATGGAGTTTGACGCGCCCGTGTCCACAGTTAGTTCTCGCCCATATCCATCCACATATCCGCTGATAGTAACGTTGCTCGCCTTGTTATCGATTTGTCTCGTAGAACCCATATTACAATCGCGAATTAAGTGTCCAGGCCTTCTACAGTTGTAGCAAATCCTGGTTCTTATCAGTTTGGCAGTTTTCAACGTTTCCCAGATCCCTTTCATCACATCTGGGCTTTCCAACTTCGCACAGTTCGCTTTGTACGCTGGTCTGCACAAAAGCTCGGCCGCTTCCTTTGTCTGAGCATACGAGACATTCTCGGCAAATGTTGGCTTTGGATTCGCATACGCCTCTCGCCTCCTTATTCCGCAGATAAACCTCTGAATTTTTATCCTCTCGAGGTATTCTCCAAGACTATCTCCATAACCCAAATGAGCTAGCATCTCAATCTCACAAGCAAATTCCTGCATGGTCTGATTGGACTTCTGATAGCGGTTCTGTAATTCCATCTGATAGATTTGTCTTCTATGCTCGCTACCATAGCGTCTTTCCACGCCTCGCATTAGTGCATCATAGTCATCTCTCTCGTATGCATGAATTATTTGCAAGATATCCTTCTCCTCCATGCTCCAGTTATTTGCTTTAGCCGTCTTTTCGAACTGAAGCTTAAAGATGTGGAAAGGGTGGTGCCGTCAAAGGATGGGGCTTTTATGCTAGGGGTGCACCTCGAAATGCTTGGACGATTCGAAAGCAATTCGTGGACACGTGCTTCCAATTCGCTAATTTTGGTCGCAATTAGCTCCTCTATTCTGTCTTGCCTCTCCTCGATTTTGTCCTGTCTCTCCTTGAGTTCTGTGCATTCTTTAACAACACTCTCCTGAAGCTGTATGAGCCGGGATGAAATACGCGCTTCTTGGTCTTGCATTTGCGATGAGATGTGGGCATTCATTTATGACATATTGGTATCCTGTTCATCCAACTTCTGTAGCAACTTGGCATCCTGTTCATCCAACTTTTGCGTAATTTCTTTTGTAATGTTGGCATTCATTTGCGACATCTTGACATCCAACTTTTGTGACATCTTGGAATCCTGTTCATCCAACTTTTGTGACATGTTGGCATTCATTTGCGAAATTGCTGCCAATAACATGTTCATGTCCATACTCGTAGATGAGCTAGGAGCCTTTTCTTCAACTTTAGTTGCTGACTGCTCTGAATCTTCCGTAGTCTCAACAGCCTCTTCCTTCTCCATTTCTTTCGTGGATGTCTCCTCGTCCTCACGGCAGAATTCATATTCGCTCAAATCTATGCCTTCTGCTTCCAAAGCTTCTCGCAGCCGTGATTGTAGTTCAGCCTTATTCCCGGTTGAAGATAATCCTCTCTTCGCCAATTCCTTTTTGAGCGGTAGTATCGTTAAATCTTGAATCTTGACCATTTTCAAATATTTTTGTTGTTTTTTTTTTCGGAATTTATTTAGCAATCCCACTTCTGACACCAATTGTAACGAATTTGCTAAATTCACCTCGATGATTTTCCAGATCCTTCGAGTCCGATCACTGGATTGCTAAACAAAACTCCCAAAATTTGTTTGATCGGCTTCTTAAACGTCAGGACTTTATTTGTACAATTTTCGTCTTTAGCCAACGGCTTATTTTACAATTCTTTATGATACACACTTATTACCTGCTTCACTCAGCTCATCCGTTTCTAAAACACACACAGCTCACAGCAGTGTTAACTCCACTCGTCTCTTCTTGTGATAGCGGCTGTCTCTCTTTTTATACCTGTAGATGACCCAACCATTCTGTTCACGCGAGTTATGTATGAACCTCCTCATGAAGATATCCCGTTACCGATCACGCCACAAGAGCATGAACGGCAAACGGTACGTGAAGGTATGCACCGAGTCAGCATTTTCTAAGCTACTCGGTGTGCACCTTGCTCGCCGTGGGATAATTAGGTGCAGCTGTACTGTGGCTGGCTTTGAAAATGTAAACGATGAGCCTCAATGGAGCTACACTTGAATATGTAAGTTCAGTTGTTGTTCGATATTCATTCTGTATGGTTGCATTAAACGGCAAAAAACGCAGTGCAGTCATTTCTTATTAACAAATAAATAAAAATATATAAAAATAAACAAATAGAATTTAATTATCACAAAAATTTTGTCACATTTTTAATGCCAATTAACGAACGTAATAGGAAACCAAAATAAGAGTTAAAATTTAACTCGCTGATTATTCGTTTGCCTGCGGTAGCTGTAGCTACTCTGTTCATCTTTAACGACGTGGAATTTCCTTTGATCTGTCTACCCTTTTGTTTGTCCTTGGTATGGGTAATTTGCATTATACGGCCGCTTCTTTATTTTCTGTCCTTCCGGGAAATTGCATTTACATTATCAACAGTTTTGTTTGTCCTTGGTATGGGATTTTCGTCACAATATATATATTTGGCGCTTTGTAACCGCTGAAGCGATTTTCGGCCGAGCTCCTCCTCCAATGTGTGGTTTTGCGTCTTGGTGTTACCAACAAATGAGTTTATTCTAAGCCGCCTCCGAACGGCTGATGGATTTTTATGAGGAGCTTATATTACATGTCAGAAATACACTCGGAGGGCTTGACATTCCCTGCCGAGGGGCGACCGCAATTAGAAAAATGTATTTTCTATAATTTTTGATGTTGCTCGAACCTGGGCTCGAACCTAGGCCTTCCGAATGGCAATACGCAATGCTAACCACTCGGCTATCGCGGCCGCCAATATAAATTAATATGTAGTAATAGTAGTTTTTACTTACCTTTCCATACTTACCTTTATACTCCTACTCCTTTTCAATACTCACCTGCAACCCTCTCATCCGCCCTTCTTGGGTTACGTACCAGAAATGTAGGTAGTGTTAGCAAATATAAATAAACATTACAAAAAATTCGCTTGATTTCCTTTTTGTGATGCGAATGTGTTCTAACTTACATTCTCTCCCAAACCGGTTTAAAATTATACATAAATAAATTGTGTAAATAATATTCTACATAGAGAAGGGTTTAAAGTCTTTTCGTTTAAATGAAATACTCTATAAATGAATATAATGAAAACTAAAAAATTATAATTTTCAAATTGTACCAAATACCAGAACAAAACTATTCAATCAGATAAAAATGTACCTAATGGTATGATAGATATGTCCTTTACGTCAGTTATCAATTTAGTATTTCTCATTTAGTTGTTACGACAACACGCACAATTAGCAACCCTTACCAGACACAAAATGTCTCCCTCACCACGCATTAAGTGATCGGTTTAGTTGCGCGATTTTCGATCCGGACACCGTTACTACAGACAACCATATTCGAGCCCTGACGCAGTCGATTAGCCGCAGACAGTTTGGGAATTTTTCGTCACGAAGGCTGAATTTCTGCTCAAGACACCTGCTTTACACACCCTATCGGAAAAATTCAAAAGCACGATTTTGACATCGAGATGGGAAGCGCTCTTAGGAGCGTGGGCGCAAATCAGAGATATGTTGAAGAACTTTGCTTTGATGCGTAATGTTTTAATATAGCACTGGAAATCAAGAAAAACGAGAGCAATGCTTGGCAGATTTGTTAGCATCTGTGCAGTGATATAATATGGAAGCGTTGGGAGACTAACTCGTTATAAGGTTTTGCATATTTTTTTATTCTTCGGATTTCAATGCCACTAAGCATTTTTCCTGCCAACTGAAGCTGAATTTTCGAATCGGGCGATCGGTAGGCTTGCCATTCGCGACGTATGCATCTCCTATTCGTAACCAGTGTCTCAATTTCCCTGTTAGTTACCATTGTTCTAGTTTATAGCTGCGTTTCCTGCTCTGATGTTGCTACATCTGCTCCTGTTGCTAGTATATTGTTAAATACAAGTTCCTAGTTATCAATGTCAATTTCACTCTCCATTTCGGGATTGGTCTGTAAGTGACAGTTATTTATTTTTTGTATTTAAGGCAGTTAGTTTGCGATGTCGTAAGACGAAAAGAATGCTGAATCTCCGCGCAATCGCTCAAATCGCTTAATTTCTTGTAGACCAGTAAATTGGTTGCTTTGAGGAGATAAGACCGAATCTGTTATTGGTGACCTTTTGAGTTTATTATTCGGAAGCTCCAAATAGTATGCTTCGCATTGTTAACTCCTCCATATAAAAATCTTTCTCCAAGGGTTATAAAAAGTAATTAAATTGCTTCTTTGGTATTACGAAGTGTGACGGACAATAAAACGCGGACCTGTTTTTAAAAGTGATCGAAGTTCATTGCAACATACTTGTTACGTATGAGTGAAGAAAGCTTTGCTTTAGACAGTTTCCTATTAGCTCCGCCAGGGCGAAATGGAAGAAGTATAAGGGAGTTGGTTGCTCTTAGCGTATATACCTTGAGTCAGTTTAGGTTTTAAACTCTATCTCCAATGATGATGAAAGAATGGTAACAATGCTTTCGCCTAATGGGGTTTCCACCGCATTTTTCCACTGTTAGAGGTATTTAATTTCTATTGATTATGTTTACGACCGCACTTAGTTCAAACCATTGTTCTTTTAAGGTTTCTTTTATATCACTTGAGCTAACTGAGACGTCAATTCCCCATGTGACTACAATCAGACCTTTTTATACATGATGCCGAAACTCGCTTATCGGAAAGAACCGGAAGAAAAAATAAATTAAGATTTTCCAAATTATATAAAATTTTATTAAAACCCGATTTTAGCACAAACTAAGGCGAGCAAAAGTCGCGACTTCAAACTTTCGCGCGAATTCAATATCTAATTTAGTGCAATAATACAATTTAATGCTATTGCGTGGATCACAAAGTTAGTGCTAGACATACATACACACATAAACAGTACTCGTGGAAATATAATAAAATAAACGAAAAAACTAGTAATAATTAAATATTTATATTTATCTATTTAAAAAATCCCGTTGTGCTAAACTGAACAGTAACATTACATATATATAATAGATAAAATACCCCAAAGTAAAAAGAAATTAGTAAAAATACTTACCGATAACGAAACATAAATACTTACCCGTTTTCATATATAAAAGCAAATAAAAATCAAGTGGCATATTAAAAAGATGTATCAAACAAAGAAACAAGTGCGAACAAAAAGTTTTCTGACACAAAAATAAATAAGAAAGTTACAGTGCACATACACATAAGTGGTGTAATAACATATATACATATGTGTAAGTATATAAAATACATAAAACATAAAACATATCCGCACGTATACAAATGTATACATAAATAAAAATCAAATTAAGTAAAGTTAGAATTTAATTAAAAAAATAAAAAATTGAAATATCATCAAGGAGCCCTATGAGTCAACTCGGTTCATATATATTGTATTAACTGCCTCGCTAGATCTCATACAGCAGGCGGCTGTGGTTTCGTTTGGCTCCACTGCTCCGCTGTACACTTTGCGCAAACAAACGCCGGCAGAAGCAAAAAGTTCATGCGGCTACTCTAACCCTATAATTCACCCGGAAAAAGAAATAGCAGGTCCTTTTTAAAACAAGCAGGACAGATTCCGGATCTAGAAGCTCATGCAAGTTATGACGCCGCAGGCCCGCCGGCATGTTGAAGACATGACACTCACTGAGTTTGAATACTATTAAAATATTAAATTATTATTAATATACTATTAAATATTAATTTATATATATATATATACTTACCCTTATTCTTACTTATTTTCAACCATCACAATACCTAATACTTACCTCATACTCACCATATTTTAATTCTAAGCAAGGATTCGCTCACTAATACTCTCTGGAATCAGTTGTGGAGTAGCTTTGAAAATTATAAATAATATATTGTGATACCTTTTCAAAAAGAAAAGGGCGTTTTCTTTACAATGAAAAGAAGTCTTGATATCAAATTTCCAGTTATATTGGAAATTTATACAAATTCATACTTTCTGTTTAAAAAAAATATAGGCAATGAAAAAACCTAAAAAAAAGACGTCATAGAACTGAGAGAACTGGAGTTTCATTGGAAAAAATCAATTGAAAAACCGAACACACGAATACTTTTGGCGAAGCAACAATTAGTTTGTAGGGGAGAGGGCGACGACGAAGAGAGCAGCGTACCGCACTGTCGTGCTCGGTTGACACGCTTTGTTATCTTATTCGTTTGTGTAGATTTTGACATTCCCTTTCATTTTTATTTCACAGTCATTGTAGCTGTTTAAAATTTCAAACGAATGAATGTGGTAAGTATGGAAATTGAAATTTTGTTTATAATAAAATATTTATATGTACACATAATGCAGGAAATATTGGAATGTTATGAAGAAGCCGTTGAGATTTATTCTGATGATAGTGAAAAGGATGTGATATGCAAAGGTTTGTAATTGAATTGCACTTCCAAAATGTATTATTAAAGGTATTTGATAAACATTATTCATTAGGCCTTATTGAAATATGTGACGAAGTTGCAGCTATACCTATTAAGAGAAATAGCGTGATTGGGTAAAAGTGTGGAGAGAAGCAAAGTCGGAAAAAGTATCATACGCATTTTTAACAAAAGAGCTGTTAATTTCGGACGAAACCAGCTATAAAAACTACTTGCGAATGACCGAGCCACAATTCAATTTCACTCTTACGCTTATAAATGATGATGTTAGAAGGCAAGATACTGTTATGCGTGCAGCAATATCTCCAGCGGAAAAGCTTTGGTTAACTTTGCGGTTTCTCGCCACTGGTAAATAAAGATTTGAGTGTATAAATAGAAAGTGTTCATGAAGAGACTCAAAATAACGACTTTTACAGGTGAAACGTTTCAGAGCTTGAACTTTGATTCGAAGTTATCTAAGGCGTCTATTAGTGCCATAATTCCAAATGTATGTGATGCTATTTGGAAACGATTAAAGCGTCAATTTGTGAAGGTATATATTTCCAATTCGCACTTAAAAAAAATTCCATTTGTAAAATTCTATTATTCTAGTTTCCAAGCAGTACTATGGAATGGGAGTCTATAGCAAATGAATTTGCCATTAGATGGCGATTCCCTAATTGTATAGGCGCATTAGATGGTAAACATATATCCTTCAGATCATTGCGAAAAGACGGAGCATTTTACCATAATTATAAAGGGACAAATAGCATAGTAAATACTATTGGCACTTGTAGATGCGAATTGTAAATTTATTTTTCTGAACATTGGCTGCAATGGACGTAGCAACGATGCAGGCGTTTTTTTTCAAAGCAAGCTGTCCGAAGTTTTACGAGAAGAGAGGGCATTACCGAAAAATGCTACCATTGGAAATAACCGCTGTCTTCCGTTTTTCTTCAAGTTTTCAACGCACGGCTTTCTCGCGTTAGACACGTCGTGGAGCATTCGTTCGGTATTCTATCCAACAGATTCTGAGTTTTCCTCGCCCCAATTAATTTGAAAGTAGAATCGGTACAAAAAATGACGTTAGCTTGCTGTGCTTTGCACAATTATTTAATGGATAATAACAACAGGAGATGAAACTTCAACTTATCTTCTTCCGAATCACCGACTGTTCCCATAACGACAAATTCATATAATCCCCGAAGAGGAAGCGCTGAAGTTATTCGCCAAGAATTTATGGCATATTTTAACAATGAGGGCAGAATTTATTAATAATAAAGAATAACCATTACCATCATTTGCGTCATATAACAAAGTACATACACCATCTTATTTTTAATTTTATAGCCCAAAATAAATTTCAAGACAAAAATCAGTTTTTTAAATTTATATTATTTTTAATCATAAATATCATTAATTAAATTTCATTTTTTCAATCACAAATATCATTAATTAAATCCAGTAAAAAATCACAGCTTCAGTAAAAAACACAAAAACAAAATTAATTCAATACATATTTATATACTACATACTATACAAAATTAATTCAATACATATTTATATACTACATACTATACATTAAAATAAGAATTCATGTTTTAAATTAAATAAATATTCGAGTTTTAAATAAAATAAAAATTCAGGTTTAGGTACTCTATTTTTCGCTGCATATCACAAGAACTGTAAGAATTAATAACAAATTTACTTCTTTCCAAATACATTACAAACCAAAACATTGAAAAATTCCGAAAGTAAAATAAATTAAGAAAAAATGAAGAAAATGAAATGCCAAAAAATTGCTCAGGCTGGCAACAGCAGAAGAGAAATTGACGATAAAAAGCGACAAACATATTCGTATGTAAACTCAGTCAAATTAAGAAAAATGCACAAAATTACCAACTACTGCCAAGATTTGTTCGTTCGGCCTCCCAATCGTCAGGAATTTACTCAACGTTTATTTAATCCGCAGTCTTTACAATTTTTTTACTAAACACAATGGTTTATTTTACAATTCTTTATAACACACAATTATTTTGCACTTTACACAGTTTATCCGTTTCTAAAACTCACAGCTCACTGCAATGTTAACGCCACTGCGTTTTTTACTCGTCTACTGTGATAGCTGTTGCTGCTCTATACCTGTGGATGACCCTAGCATTCTGTTGACGCGCTCCTGTTGCCTGTTGTCGCTCTTTCCGTCTGCCCTTTGTAGTTTGAATTTTCATCACACTGTCATTCCTTTGGTCTATCCTTTGTACTTGGAATTTCCATCACACTAGCACTCCTTTTTCTGTCCCTTATACTGGGAATTTCCATCACACTACCACTATTTTGTCTGTCTTTTATATATGGGATTTCCGTCACACTGGCCTCCACCTAAGTCTGATCGGTTCGATCAGACACACTATTTGTTCCAAACGCTGCAAGCCTTTCCAAGCGAACAACTTTTATATTGGTTCTTACCAAATCTCCTTTTCCAAATCTTTCAGGGTCCTTCGCCTCAACACATCCTTCTACCTTGTTACTCATAACTTTAGGGCGTTGCTCAACAGTTTTGCGTACCTCTCTCAACTACTCCATTAGGGCTCGATACATCTTGCCATTTCCGTACGTATTTCCTTTCTGCTGGTCGTTCTTTGCCAGGGGCATATCATTTCCGTTGTACGCATAATCGTGGCCAATACATAGCGGTACTTCCGTATTTCCATACTCCATCACGATTTTCTTAAGTCGATCTTCATTCCTTGACCAAGGGGAAAGTCCACACCAACTATATCTTCATCTACGATTTGCGCTACTATGAACTCCTGTAACATTGTCATATTCCTGATGGTGGCTTTGCACGTGGCTTTTGCTAGAACCTTGATGTTGTCACCAGTTACTGTTCTCAACTTAGCCCGAGCAAAGCGCCCGTATCCACAGTTAATACTCCCTCATGTCCATCCACATCTCCACTGATAGTAACGCTGCTCGTCTTGCTATCGATTTGCTCGTGGAGCTCATATTACAGTCGCGGGCGATGTGTGGTGGCCTTCTAAAGTTGTAGCGAATCCTGGTCCTCCTCATTTTGACAGTTTCGACATTTCCTAGATTCCTTATATCATCTGGGCTTTACCCAAATGAGCTAGCTTCTCAATATCACAAACAAATTCCTGCAGGGTCTCGTTGGATTTCTGACAGCGGTTCTCCAATTCTATCTGATAGATTTGTCTTCTATTCTCGCTACCATAGAGTCTTTCCAAGGCTTGCATTTGTGCCTTGTAGTCATCAGTCTCTCATATGCAGGAATTATCTGCAAAATTTCCGCTGCAGGTCCCTTCAATGAAACGAATAGTGCAGCTCTCTCCTTCTTCATGCTTGGGTTATTGCTATAGCCGTCTGTTTAAGCTGTAGCTTAAAAATCTGGAAAGGGATTCGCGTGCTCAAGAATAGGCTGATTAATCCTTTGCCTGCAATAGTTTGCTGTGTGCGCCGATGGTCGAAGCATTTCGTCTATCTTTTGTACTGTAAATTTTCATCATACTGTCATTAATTTGGTCTGTCCTTTGTACTGGGAATTTCCATCACACCATCACTCCTTTTGTCTGTCCTTTGTACTGGGAGTTTCCATCACACTGCCACTCCTTTTGTCTGACCTTTGTATTTTTGATTCCCGTCACAATATGTTTATTTATATATATAAGTATATTGCTTTGTTTGGTGCCTAGTCAAGAACTAATCCATATGAAGTTTTGCTATTACTTAAATCATCAAAATGTTAGAAAAGGATGTCGTCATAGCAATTCAGCTCGTAAAATTACTTTCCCACCAGTTTCTTAATCCTGAATTGACAAAACTGATCTTTACATTTGAACACGTTACTCGTTCGTTCTCGTTCGTATTTTTCTCATACTTGTCGTAGAAAGAAGTCACAGCTGAGCGAGCGCATTGATACCAAAACAAACGTAGGGATGCAGTAAAAATCAAACACGTCATCATTGATGGCAAAATAAATCATCAAAAACTTTGATAAAAATTCTCCACATATATATTATTAAGATTCAGTCTTTATTCCAATATTTTTACATAGATCAAGTATATAGTTTAGCGTGAGAATATATAAATGTATATTAATTTCGTAGATTTCGTAGAGGAAACATATTTTAGGCAGTAAATCTGCTCCATTAACTGATCGTTCAAAAATTTCCGAACAATGTGGGATACATTCTCCGATAAGAGATTGATTTTGTGCGATGTTGTCTTTAAAAAAAAAAGGAAATACCAATTAAAAACGAAGTAGTAAATTAAACAAAAATTTATTATACCATAGTTTGTGTGTACTTGGAATCATTATACATATTTTCTACTTCCATATTTTGTGACACGACTGGTTTGATTTTACCGAAATATCTTACAAAGTATGCCGCCCTACTCGAGAGAGAACATAAAATAAAACGGACTGCAATCCCTTTCAGTTTGTGTATACTCGGATAAGCCGATTCTAATCTTAGACTTAAACCAAATTCTTACGTCGAGGTTTCTGATGATACCGTTACAAAAATGTGTACCAAATAGCAATACTTACCAGTGCATTTACAGCAAAATTTAGTCTCCCTTTGAAGATGCTTATCTTCAGCTGCAGCATGATTAATAGTTAAATCTTGGATAACAGGATAGCAGCGTGCAGTAATTTTTTCTGGATGTGATGTATACATTATTTTTCCGCCAGAACTGGGTTTACTTTCGAATATCCGGGGAATGTTTGAGACCATAAACGTAAAAATGTTTGGCCACTATAAAAATATTGAAATAATTAAAATTTTCGGTGTTATCATTAAGCGTTAATAACGGGCACTAATAAAACGTGGATACTCCGATGAACATTTATTCTATAAACTTTCCTTTGTCATACTACATTATTTTTATATTTATCAGGTACATTGTTTGTAAAGTGCCTAAAGGAATAAAAAAAAGTAAGTTTTATTGCCTTATGTATGGGTTTATATAATTCTATTTAACTCAGAGCTTCTTTTCAGGAGACCCTCAAATTTCAAGAAACATAGATGTTTTGCCTAAATATATATCGTGCGGCCGCAATAGTGGTTAGCATTATGTACTACAATTCGGAAGACCTGGGTTCGAGTCCAGGCTCGAGCAACATCTAAAATTATAGAATATTCATTTTTCTAATAGCGGTCGCAGGGCATGTCAAGCCCTCCGAGTGTATTTCTGATCTGAAAAAAAGCTCCTTATAAAAATCCATCGGCCGTTCGGAGGCGGCTTAGAATAATATGTAGGTCCCCCCATATGTTGGTAAAAACATCAAGACGCAAAACCACAAATTGGAGTAGGAGATCGGTCAAAAATCGCTTCAGCGGTATATATACCGTTCTAATCTGACTGAAACACCAACAGCTATACCAGCTAATATGTTTTGCTCAAGTACACTAAAATGGAATCTACCTAAATTTTTTCTGGTTTATTTTCTTTCGTTAATTCATAACCATCTAAAAACGATCGAATTTTGAAAAGTGTCTGTTTTCAGACAGCTGGTACTTTTTTCTATAAACTTCAATTTGCTTTAAAATTTCAGGAAAGTTGCACTTTTGATATCCTTAAAAAAATCTATTTGTCGAGCCCGTTTTCAGATTATAAATTGTTCAATATTGACAAAATTGCGCTGAATCTGACAAGGAACTCCTTAATAGCTATAAATTAAACACACAAAATAATACTTATCCAATAAAATTAAAATAATTTCACGAAGTAATTTGTATTTTATGATTCGATGTTATGTGAAAGTATAAAAAAAATTGTTAAAAAATTAAGTAACTATTTTAGATCATTTGTTCAAAAGCATGAAGATGCAAATCACAAATGAATATTTAAGTAATTTTATTTATAAGGTCAATTTCTGAAATAACAAAATGCTTAGATTACTGTGTTAATAAAAACGATAAAAAAACATTAGAAATACTCATTTAAAAACAATTATGAAAACTATAAATCTATTTTTTAAAATAGATTTAAATTTTTAAAAAATTCAGTGATTTTTTTATATCATTTGTTTTAAAAGCATGAAGATGCAAACCACAAATGAATATTTAAGTAATTTTATTTATAAAGTCAATCTCTGAAATAACAACATGCTGAGATCACTGTGTTAATGAAGACGATAAAAAACATTCGAAAACTCTTTTAAAAACTATTAAGAAAACAATAAATCTTTTTTTTTTAAGTAAATTTAAATTTTTTAATATGGGAAATCAATTCCGAAAATTCACGAAACTCATAATTTTACCGAGGGTTACCTAATTTTTTTAGGATCTTATGAACCGATACAGTTCTTTATCCATTTAGAACCATCGATTACGAAATGCTGAGAAAAGAATTTCTTTATTTTTTCAAATATGACAAAAGGTGGAGCTCTGAAACTTGCAGCACTGCAGTCTATTCTTTGTAGCAATATTTTATAAAAGATGAGTAAGTTGAACTTTTTAAACAAGTTTCTTTTTTCTATTTGTTTTAATATAAACATTTAAAACGGTTTTTTTGATATTGTTTTCATTAATATAGCAATCGAATAAGATCCGTATTTTTTATTTCAGTAATAGTCTTCATACATTTTATTTTTTTAAGGATAAAACATAGCATCTTAAATACGAGCTAGATTTTCAACAGGACTTTTTAAGAAGATAACAGAGCTACTTTCCTAAAATTTTAATGCAAATCGAAGTTATGAAAAAAAAGTTCAGACATCTAAAACATCGATTTTTCAAAATTCGATCGGTTTTAGATTGCTACGTATAAAGGAAGCTGAGATATATGTTACTGAAAATTAGTGAAAATAAACTTTTTTTAAATTTAAAACCTTCTCCAGCAGTCAGAACTGATCTCATCCTTCTCCAATTTTAACCTTCGCTTTGATAATACTTTCTAGCAAAAATCAATATAAAAATCACTGACCCAAGGCGCACACGCAAATATATAATTCTAATAAAAATCAAAAAAATTTCATTAATAGTAGAGGGTTACCCATTCAGAAGAACGAAAGTGCAGGGCTGTATTTTGGCATACGTAAGACTTAACTGTCAAACTAAACATAATTTTTATTTGGCTAAAACTCAGGCATTTATGAAAATGAATTCTCTACAACCGCACAACGCGTAAAAAATTTTTAATCCTAATACAAAAATGGTGATTCAAACGTGGCCACGTTTCGTGCTTTAAAATAAAATTTTAATTATAAACATAAATATATATATAAATACAAATATAAATAAAAATATAAATATAAATATAAATATAAATATAAATATAAATATAAATATAAATATAAATATAAATATAAATATAAATATAAATATAAATATAAATATACATATAAATATAAATATAAATATAAATATAAATATAAATATAAATATAAATATAAATATAAATATAAATATAAATATAAATATAAATATAAATATAAATATAAAAATAAATATAAATATAAATATAAATATAAATATAAATATAAATATAAATATAAATATAAATATAAATATAAATATAAATAAATAAATAAATAAATAAATAAATAAATAAATAAATAAATATAAATATATATATAAATATAAATATAAATGTAAATATAAATGTAAATATAAATATAAATATAAATATAAATATAAATATAAATATAAGTATAAATATAAATAAAAATATAAATATAAATATAAATATAAATACAAATGTAAATATAAATATAAATATAAATATAAATATAATTTTAATATAAATACAAATATAAATATAAATATAAATATAAATATAAATATAAATATATAAAAATATATATATAAATATAAATATAAATTTAAATATAAATATTACTATAAATATAAATATGAATATAAATATAAATATAATTATAAATATAAATATAAATATAAATATAAATATAAATATAAATATAAATATAAATATAAATATAAATATAAATATAAATATAAATATAAATATAAATATAAATATAAATATAAATATAAATATAAATATAAATATTTATATTTATATTTATATTTATATTTATATTTATATTTATATTTATATTTATATTTATACATGATGCCGAAACTCGCTTATCGGAAAGAACCGGAAGAAAAAATAAATTAAGATTTTCCAGATTATATAAAATTTTATTAAAACACGATTTTTAGCACAAACTAAGGCGAGCAAAAGTCGCGACTTAAAACTTTCGCGCGAATTCAATATCTAAGTTTAGTGCAATAATACAATTTAATGCTATTGCGTGGATCACAAAGTTAGTGCTAGACATACATACACACATAAACAGTTAATATAAAGTAAATATTTATATTTATCTATTTAAAAAATCCCGTTGTGCTAAACTGAATAGTAACATTACATATATATAATAGATAAAATACCCCAAAGTAAAAAGAAATTAGTAAAAATACTTACCGATAACGAAACATAAATACTTACCCGTTTTCATATATAAAAGCAAATAAAAATCAATAATAAGATATAAAATTAAACTTAAAATAAAAATTGGCATATTAAAAAGATGTATCAAGCAAAGAAACAAGTGCGAACAAAAAGTTTTCTGACACAAAAATAAATAAGAAAGTTACAGTGCACTTACATATCTACACATAAGTGGTGTAATAACATACGTATATACATATGTATAAGTATATAAAATACATAAAAACATAAAACATATCCGCACGTACAAGTTAACACATAATAAATTACTTACCTTTTTGTCTGCACTACAGTGTAGTGAATTACATACTTACTTACTTTTTGGCAATTGCACCAATAACTTCACACAGTCAAATTTCGCTGACTCTTAAATTAAAAGTCAATTTCGCAATAAGAATTTCCCACAGGTAAATTCTTATTTGCTAACTAATATTTTACATTTCATGTTTTGAATTGGAAGTTGCACTAATTCAAAGATTTAGCGCAACAGCTAAATTGATTGACCAAGCAACCAACTGCACGCGCATCCGGCAAAATGCTAAGTGCTGATGACAGCGTCTACAGTAATTGGTGTAAGCAAGTTGCTGTTGTTCTCATCAACAAAACTTTAGCTAAAAATACTAATTATAAAATTATTAAAAGAGAGTTCTGTTTCTGCAGTGTTGAGGTGAGGACGTAAAAACCTCAAATATTGTATTTTATACAAATGTATACATAAATAAAAATCAAATTAAGTAAAGTTAAAATTTAATTAATAAAATAAAAAAGTGAAATATCATCAAGGAGCCCTATGAGTCAACTCGGTTCATATATATTGTATTAACTGCCTCGCTAGATCTCATACAGCAGGCGGCTGCGGTTTCGTTTGGCTCCACTGCTCCGCTGCCCGAGCTAAAAAGCTTGGCAGTGTAACGTAGAGTCGGTGTCACCAAGATAATAGAAGACTGAAGTAATTAAAAGTGCCACGAAAAAAGGGTAATCCAAAAAAATTGCCACTTAAAGTGCAAAAAAAAAGAGAGAACCCAAAAATAAAAAACGTGCCACAGTAAGCGAAAGTGAAAAAAGAAACTTTTGAAGAAAAACTCTAAAAAAAATAAAAAACTTTTTCTACTTCTAAAAAAGTGACACGAGAAAGAAAAATAAAAAACTTTTTCTACTTCTAAAAAAGTGACACGAGAAAGAGAAATAAAAAACTTTCTCTTCTCACTTTCTAAAAGTGACACAGTAATAAAATATTACATAAAGTGGCGCGAATGGGAACGTAGGAACTTCCCTGACGCCCCAACGACATCACGACACCAGCCAGGCGAGAGAACTACTAGCAGCAAGAAGAGTAAGCCAGTGCTCCAGAGTACCGGAACAGGAAAAAGGAATAAACACACTTGCCAGAATGCAGCTCACACTAATGTAAGTTAATATAAGTGAAAAAAAAAAGTTTGAAATTTTAAAGAAAAAAAAGTAAATTTAGAACATTAAAGTTATTCAAAGTTTTCCTTTCGAATCTAAGATAAGAAAATAAATACAACCTTTCTAACTAGATAAAATAAAAATAAAATTTTTTTTAAGTTAATATAAGTGAAATAAAAACAAAAGAAGTTTGAAAATTTAAACAAAAAAAAGGAAATTTAGAACATTAAAGTTATTCAAAGTTTTCCTTCCGAATCTAAGATAAGAAAATAAATACAACCTTTCTAACCAGATAAAATAAAAACAAAATTTTTTGAATTAGATAAAATGGCGAACCCAAATAACCTAGTTAGGCCGCAGTTGCTAACCGCTCCTCCAGCAACCCACGCAGGATCAATGCCCGCAACCTCAGGCCCCCAAATTTCCTCAGAGCTAGCCACTCTTATTAGATCCATGATAAGCGAGACCATAGAATCTACCGGCCCCTGTCTTGTGCAGAACGCACTCAGAAATACCCCTCTTGTAATATCCGACCAGATAATAGAGGAACGATATAGGAACAATCTGACGGAAATCGATAAGATTCCCGATGTAGTCAGACCATTGAGAGAGTTTTCCGGGAAACCGGCAGAATTCAACTCATGGAAAAAAAAGTGTGGAATGTATTCTCCAAATCTACGACCACACAAGGGGAACTCCCAGATATTTCGGGATCCTTAATGTGATAAGGAACAAAATTGTAGGCAGCGCAGATATTGCACTAGAATCCTACAACACCCCATTAGACTGGAAAGCAATTTTGATGTGTCTCACGACACACTACGTGGATAAAAGGGACCTCGGTACATTGGAGTACCAAATGACAGGACTGATACAGGGCAGACATTCAGTCCAGGACTTCTATCAAAAAGTATACTCACATCTTTCGTTAATACTTAATAAGATCGGATGCATGGAAGCGAGCCAAGAATCCATCCGACTCCTTACAGAAACGTACAGGATCAAAGCCCTAGATACATTTGTTAAAGGCCTTAACGGCGATTTTCCGCGCCTATTAGGAATGAAGGAACCAAAAGACCTTCCAGAAGCACTCCACTTATGCTTAAAATTAGAAAACCAAAAATTTAGGAGTACCCATGCCAACCACCAAAATGGATTTGACAACTATAATCTTAAACCACCACTGCCACCGGGAAACTATTTAAAACCACCACAATTTTACCCTAGCTCTAGCATTTTCCACAGACCCAACAGCGGTTTACGTCCAACCAATTATCCCAAAGACCACAACAATATTTTCAAGGACTAAACAACCAAATACCGCAAAGACCACAACAATATTTTTAAAGACTAAACAACCCTACGAGAATGCAGTATCAACAGAGACCGAATCAGTTTACGGGACTACACCAATATCCACAGGGATACCACCCAAACGAATATAATCAACAGCAGCTACAGCAGAGTTAAAACTTTAACCCACCTCCTAGGCCTACCCAACTTAAAATACGCTGGAAAAAGGCAAGCCTCCTCAAACGTAACAAACCCGCCCATGAAAGCACAAAGAAATTACCACGTAACCACTAGCTCAGAAGAATCTAACCCTTCATTAAACAGTGAAGACAATATCGCACCCAGCACCTATAAACAATATGGTGTCGAAAAACCGGAATACTATCCATACGACTGCGAAAGCGCAGACTTTACGGACATCCATTTTTTAGAATAAAAAACTCTTCGTTACCTTATTTCAACTGCAGGACGAAGAGTAGAGACATCCTAAAAATTTTAGTCGACACAGGGTCGAACAAAAACTACATACAGCCAAAATTAGTACAGAAGAAAATCCAAAATGACAATAATTTTTTTGCAAATTCGGTAGGGGGGGAAATAGAAATCACGCACCACACGTACATAAATCTATTTAACTTGCCAAACATCAACTTGAAATTCTACCTTCTGTCATCTCTCGTTTCCTTCCATGCAATACTCGGTAATGGCAGCCTAAAAGAATTATCAGCGGTCATTTACACGAAACATAACTGTATGACCATTAATGATTCAGTTAAAATAAACCTTAAGCAACTTTTCTCGCAGGATGTCAACCATGTCCAAATATGGAATGAACACATGAACCATTTTCAAAAACAAGCAATGAGCTCATTAGTAAACCAAAGTAGTGACCTCTTCTCTGACCCCAACGAAAAATTAACCTATACCAGCAAAGTCGTCGCCACTATCAGAACAAATTCAAACGAACTAGTCTACACAAAATATTACCCCTATCCTATGTCCTTAAAAGAAGAAGTAGAAAAACAGATTCAGAAATTGCTAGACGATGGCATAATAAGACCTTTACGTTCCCCTTATAATTCACCCATATTAATCGTCCCAAAAAAAAACAAGATGCTTCTCTCCAGAAAAAGTACAGATTAGTAATAGATTATAGAAAGATCAACGCTATAACGATAGCCGATCGTTACCCGATTTCCGATATAAACGAAGTCCTAGCGCAATTAGGCAAAAACAGACTCTTTTCAGTTATAGACTTGAAAAGCGGTTTCCATCAGATTCCTCTGAAAGAATCTGACATCGAGAAAACTGCTTTCTCAGTCAATAACGGTAAATACGAGTTTACACGTTTACCCTTTGGCCTTAAAAATGCCCCAGCAATCTTTCAAAGAACCTTGGACGATGTATTGAGAAAATACATCGGGAAGTCCTGCTATGTTTATATAGATGATATAATCATATTCAGCAAGGACGAAAAATCACATGCCGAAAATATTCGAAACCTTAAGGGAAGCTAATATGAAAGTGCAGATAGATAAGTGTGAATTCTTCAAAAAGGAAATAGAATTTTTAGGATTCCTAGTATCATCGGAAGGTATTACAACCAACCCCACTAAAGTGAAAACAATAGTCGATTTTCCATATCCAAATACAGTAAAAGATTTGAGATCATTTCTTGGTCTCTCTGGTTATTACAGGCGATTTATAAAAGACTATGCCAAAATAACCAAACCACTTAATAGTCTCCTAAGAGGAGAAGCGGGTAGGATTTCCAAAAACCAATCCAAAAACAGGACCATACAACCAAATAGAGAAGCCACCGAAGCCTTCAACCAAGTAAAAAATTCTCTTATATCAAGGGAAGTGATACTAACCTACTCTACTACCATAAAGAATTTCATCTGACCACAGGCGCCTCAAAACATGCTATTGGCGCTGTTTTGGAACAGGACGGTAAGCCGATTACATTCATTTCGAGGACCTTAGCGAAAACTGAAGAACACTACGCGACAAATGAGAAAGAGATGCTCGCCATCATCTGGGCATTAAAATCTATAAGAAATTATCTATACGGTACAGCAAAAATAAAAATATTCACCGACCACCAACCATTAACGTACGCACTCAGCAACAAAAACGATAACTCAAAATTGAAATGATGGAAGACCATCTTAGAGAAATATGACCATGAACTCAAATATAAGCCAGGAAGAACCAACGTCGTCGCCGACACTCTTTCTAGGCATCCACAAGTAAATACAGTTACAATAGCAACCCATTCCGACGAGAGCTCTGGACATAATCTAATACCAGCAACAAAAGCCCCGATTAATGTGTTTAAAAACAAATCTGGATACTTACAGGACAGAAAAGTTCGTATGACTTCAAAATCCCTTTTCCGACCTACCACAGACATACAATTACTAAACCAAAGTATTCCATTGACGAATTGAAAGACCTACTAAAACGTTACCTAAACCCTTCTGTTATTAACGGAATGTTTACTTCCGAAGAAATAATGGGACAAATCCAACAACTGTGGGGGTACTCATTTCAACAACTTCAAAATTAGATTCACTCAATCAAAAGTCAAGGACTTACAAACAATAGAAGTGCAAGAACAGCAAATATTACTTGAGCACAAGAGAGCACATAGAAACGCAATAGAAAACAAAAAACAAATTGTTATGCAGTGTAGAATTTGCGCCGTAAGCAAATACGACAGACATCCAAATAAACCCGAAATTAAACCCACTCCAATCCCAGAATATTCAGGACAAATAGTCCATATCGACATATTCATAGCTGAGAAAAGTTAGTGTTAACGGCAATAGATAAATACTCCAAATATGCTCAAGCAAAAGTAATTAAATCGAGATCAATAGAAGACATACGTGAACCCCTCAGGCAATTACTTTTTACTTTCGGAATACCACAGACCCTAATAATAGACAATGAAAAATCTCTCAACTCACAATCAATAATTTTCATGTTAGAAGACCAATTAAGAATTAAAGTTTACAAGACTCCACCTCATATTAGCAAAGCAAATGGACAAATTGAGCGTTTCCACTCAACGCTTGCAGAAATATTGAGATGGTTAAAAACTGAATACATCGAAAGAACTTTTGACGAACTGTTAGATAGAGCTGTTTACGAATATAATTTTTAAAACCCTCCACGGCTGGACCCATAAAACCATAAAAAATTTTTTTGGACGTAAAGTTTATATAAACCCTGAAAAATACGAGGAAGCTAGACAGAATAACATAAAAAAACTGAAACTTAAACAAGACAGAGACTTAGAATTTCATAAGAAAAAGAGAACACCCTGTAAAAGCTATTCACCTGGACAGACTATTTACGTGAAAATTAACAAAAGATACGGTACAAAACTCACACCCCGCTTCAAAAAGGAAATTGTTAAAGAAAACAAGTCATCAACAGTCATAACAGAATCAGGCAAAGTGGTTCACAAGAGCCTAATAAAACAAGAGTAAAAAAAAAAAAAAATTAACAAAAAATTTAATTCAATTATTTATAAAATAAAAATAAAATTTTTTAATTTTTTTTTAACTTTTTTACTAATTAAAATTTGCCATTTTCCTTTTCGAAGCGAAAATAAGAAAACATTTTCTTTCGAAATAGGAAAAGCGAAAAATATTAAATAAGCAGGACGTAGGAAGTTAGGAAAAAATAAAAATAAGGAAAAATAATAAAAATAAACAAAATAATGATTATTACAGATTATTGTATTATTTTTATTATGAAATTTTTTAGATTGATTGCGATCATAACGATAACTGAAGCAAACGTACAATTCTTGGACTATTCATCATCCCAACTCGTGACAATTGACTCAGGACCAGCAAAACTACAAACAGGAAGTTTTAAAATTATTCATGTAATAGAATTAGAGAACTATGACATAACTATAAGACATTTAGATTTTATAGGTTCCGCATGGAAATGGATAGCAGGAAATCCAGGCCATAGCGACTTTAACATTTTAGTTGAAAAAATGAATAACGTCTTAGAAAATAATAATAGGCAAGTAATAATAAATAAATTAACTAATGAAAAAATCAATGAAGTCAGAGAGACCAAATAAAATATCTAAACTAGTTCAAGGAGAAAAAGAAATTGATAACGAGCTATTACTCGAGACAAAGTTTAAATTAGAAACAATAAAGGAAGAATTAATATACATTGCTTATGCCATTCATTGGGCAAAATCGATCATTATAAATTCATATATTCTATTCGATAGAGAGATGGAAATAACAAGAAAATTGTTAGAAGATGAAAACATTCCCTTTATAAATATTGACGAAGCACTAGAATTCGCCGATATAAAAATTGCCTCTAATAAAGAAAGCTTAATCTACATAATAACCTGCCTACAACAAGAATAGAAGATTGTAGATCATTGCAAATTAGGCCAATAAAGAAAGGAAAATTTATAAATAAAATCAAATACGAATCTATACTAGTATGTAAGAGTGAAATATATGGAAAAACAAAAAATTGTAAAACATATAATAATTTGTCAATATGTTCAAAGGATTCTTTAGAAGACATTACGAACGGCACTTGCATAGCACATCTGCTGAAAAGTAAAGTAGATAATTGTACGAAAATAAATAATCAACCCATAAAAACAATTGAAGAAATTTCAAACGATATAATATTTTTAAATGAATACCAAGGTTTCGTTAAATTTGAAAACGAAAGTATTAAAATAAATGGATCATACTTAATAAAACATGTTAATACAACTATAGAAGTAGGTAATAAAGTTTATTTTTCAAAAGAAATAACAGGGGAAAACCCCTTGCCTGCCATTTTACAGCCTATGGCAAAAGAGAAAAAAATTTAAGAAATATTGTCATTAAACTCAATTAAAGAATTTCAAACTAACGAACTAGATGAATTAAGGACAATGGAAAACCGTAATAAAGTATATATTTCCATTAATGTAATATCCATAGGAATTATTATATTAATTATTATAAGCACTATGTTAAAATTAAGATTTTTTCGAAAAATTAAAATAAACAAGACAAAGAATCCAGCCGAAACACTATAGAAACATAAATCGAAGACATACCTAAATATTACGTTAACTCATCGATGGAGGACGCTCGATTTTAAGGGCGGAGGAGTTAACACATAATAAATTACTTACCTTTTTGTCTGCACTACAGTGTAGTGAATTACATACTTACTTACTTTCTGGCAATCGCACCAATAACTTCACACAGTCAAATTTCGCTGACTCTTAAATTAAAAGTCAATTTCGCAATAAGAATTTCCCACAGGTAAATTCTTATTTGCTAACTAATATTTTACATTTCATGTTTTGAATTCGAAGTTGCACTAATTCAAAGAATTTGCGCAACAGCTAAATTGATTGACCAAGCAACCAACTGCACGTGCATCCGGCAAAATGCTAAGTGCTGATGACAGCGTCTACAGTAATTGGTGTAAGCAAGTTGCTGTTGTTCTCATCAACAAAACTTTAGCTAAAAATACTAATTATAAAATTATTAAAAGAGAGTTCTGTTTCTGCAGTGTTGAGGTGAGGACGTAAAAACCTCAAATATTGTATTTTATACAAATGTATACATAAATAAAAATCAAATTAAGTAAAGTTAAAATTTAATTAATAAAATAAAAAAGTGAAATATCATCAAGTAGCCCTATGAGTCAACTCGGTTCATATATATTGTATTAACTGCCTCGCTAGATCTCATACAGCAGGCGGCTGCGGTTTCGTTTGGCTCCACTGCTCCGCTGTCCACTTTGCGCAAACAACCAAAGGCAGGAGCAAAAAGTTCATCGGCTACTCTAACCATATAATTCACCTGGAAAAAAAAATAGCAGGTTCTTTTTAAAACAAGCACAGACATGAAACTCACTGAGTTTGAATACTATTAAAATATTAAATTATTATTAATATACTATTAAATATTAATTTATATATATATATATACTTACCCTTATTCTTACTTATTTTCAACCATCACAATACCTAATACTTACCTCATACTCACCATATTTTAATTCTAAGCAAGGATTCGCTCACTAATACTCTCTGGAATCGGTTGTGGAGTAGCTTTGAAAATTATAAATAATATATTGTGATACCTTTTCAAAAAGAAAAGGGCGTTTTCTTTACAATGAAAAGAAGTCTTGATATCAAATTTCCAGTTATATTGGAAATTTATACAAATTCATACTTTCTGTTTAAAGAAAATATAGGCAATGAAAAAAACCTAAAAAAAGACGTCATAGAACTGAGAGAACTGGAGTTTCATTGGAAAAAATCAATTGAAAAACCGATTTGGAGACGAAGCTAAAATTGCATCACAAAGACTGAGTTTACACACAAATACTTTTGGCGAAGCAACAATTAGTTTGTTGGGGAGAGGGCGACGACGAAGAGAGCAGCGTACCGCACTGTCGTGCTCGGTTGACACGCTTTGTTATCTTATTCGTTTGTGTAGATTTTGACATTCCCTTTCATTTTTATTTCACAGTCATTGTAGCTGTTTAAAATTTCAAACGAATGAATGTGGTAAGTATGGAAATTGAAATTTTGTTTATAATAAAATATTTATATGTACACATAATGCAGGAAATATTGGAATGTTATGAAGAAGCCGTTGAGATTTATTCTGATGATAGTGAAAAGGATGTGATATGCAAAGGTTTGTAATTGAATTGCACTTCCAAAATGTATTATTAAAGGTATTTGATAAACATTATTCATTAGGCCTTATTGAAATATGTGACGAAGTTGCAGCTATACCTATTAAGAGAAATAGCGTGATTGGGTAAAAGTGTGGAGAGAAGCAAAGTCGGAAAAAGTATCATACGCATTTTTAACAAAAGAGCTGTTAATTTCGGACGAAACCAGCTATAAAAACTACTTGCGAATGACCGAGCCACAATTCAATTTAACTCTTACGCTTATAAATGATGATGTTAGAAGGCAAGATACTGTTATGCGTGCAGCAATATCTCCAGCGGAAAAGCTTTGGTTAACTTTGCGGTTTCTCGCCACTGGTAAATAAAGATTTGAGTGTATAAATAGAAAAAGTGTTCATGAAGAGACTCAAAATAACGACTTTTACAGGTGAAACGTTTCAGAGCTTGAACTTTGATTCGAAGTTATCTAAGGCGTCTATTAGTGCCATAATTCCAAATGTATGTGATGCTATTTGGAAACGATTAAAGCGTCAATTTGTGAAGGTATATATTTCCAATTCGCACTTAAAAAAAATTCCATTTGTAAAATTCTATTATTCTAGTTTCCAAGCAGTACTATGGAATGGGAGTCTATAGCAAATGAATTTGCCATTAGATGGCGATTCCCTAATTGTATAGGCGCATTAGATGGTAAACATATATCCTTCAGATCATTGCGAAAAGATGGAGCATTTTACCATAATTATAAAGGGACAAATAGCATAGTACTATTGGCACTTGTAGATGCGAATTGTAAATTTATTTTTCTGAACATTGGCTGCAATGGACGCAACAACGATGCAGGCGTTTTTTTTTTTCAAAGCAAGCTGTCCGAAGTTTTACGAGAAGAGAGGGCATTAACGAAAAATGTTACCATTGGAAATAACCGATGTCTTCCGTAGGTTGTTGTTAGCGATGATTCTTTGCACAATTATTTAATGGATAATAACAACAGGAGAAGAAACTTCAACTTATCTTCTTCCGAATCACCGACAATTCCCATAACGACAAATTCATATAATCCCCGAAGAGGAAGCGCTGAAGCTATTCGCCAAGAATTTATGGCATATTTCAACAACGAGGGCAGAATTGATTAATAATAAAGAATAACCATTACCATCATTTGCGTCATATAACAAAGTACATACACCATCTTATTTTTAATTTTATAGCCCAAAATAAATTTCAAGACAAAAATCAGTTTTTTAAATTTATATTATTTTTAATCATAAATATCATTAATTAAATTTCATTTTTTCAATCATAAATATCATTAATTAAATCCAGTAAAAAATCACAGC
Source organism: Neoceratitis asiatica (assembly GCA_030068015.2). Classification (NCBI taxonomy): domain Eukaryota; kingdom Metazoa; phylum Arthropoda; class Insecta; order Diptera; family Tephritidae; genus Neoceratitis; species Neoceratitis asiatica. Next base: position 23,089,098 of record CM061530.1, on the reverse strand, counting down.
TTCAGTAAAAAATGTTAACAAAGTTAATTCAATACATATTTATATACTACATACTATAGATTAAAACAAGAATTCATGTTTTAAATTAAATAAATATTCGAGTTTTAAATAAAATAAAAATTCAGGTTTAGGTACTCCATTTTTCGCTGCATATCACAAAAACTGTAAGAATTAATAATAACAAATTTACTTCCTTCGAAATACATTACAAACCAAAACAATATTACTTACATTCACTCACATTCGGTCTCATCGAAGACTCCACTCATTGCATTTTCCAGAATGTCGCTGGCTCCTCCTACTTGAGCCAAATAATAAAAATAACTGCCAAGCGCTTTTCGTTGAAAAATTCCGAAAGTAAAATAAATTAAGAAAGAATGAAGAAAATGAAATGCCAAAAAATTGCTCAGACAGAGTATCTCCGTATGAACATGGCTGGCAACAGCAGAAGAGAAATCGACGATAAAAAGCGACAAACATATTCGTGTGTAAACTCAGTCAAATTAAGAAAAATGCACAAAATTACCAACTACTGCCAATGTTAACGCCACTGCGTTTTTTACTCGTCTACTGTGATAGCTGTTGCTGCTCTATACCTGTGGATGACCCTAGCATTCTGTTGACGCGCTCCTGTTGCCTGTTGTCGCTCTTTCCGTCTGCCCTTTGTAGTTTGAATTTTCATCACACTGTCATTCCTTTGGTCTATCCTTTGTACTTGGAATTTCCATCACACTAGCACTCCTTTTTCTGTCCCTTATACTGGGAATTTCCATCACACTACCACTATTTTGCCTGTCTTTTGTATTTGGGATTTCCGTCACACTGGCCTCCACCTAAGTCTGATCGGTCCGATCAGAAACACTATCTGTTCCAAACGCTGCAAGCCTTTCCAAGTGAACAACTTTTATATTGGTTCTTACCAAATCTCCTTTTCCAAATCTTTCAGGGTCCTTCGCCTCAACACATCCTTCTACCTTGTTACTCATAACTTTAGGGCGTTGCTCAACAGTTTTGCGTACCTCTCTCAACTACTCCATTAGGGCTCGATACATCTTGCCATTTCCGTACGTATTTCCTTTCTGCTGGTCGTTCTTTGCCAGGGGCATATCATTTCCGTTGTACGCATAATCGTGGCCAATACATAGCGGTACTTCCGTATTTCCATACTCCATCACGATTTTCTTAAGTCGATCTTCATTACTTGACCAAGGGGAAAGTCCACACCAACTATATCTTCATCTACGATTTGCGCTACTATGAACTCCTGTAACATTGTCATATTCCTGATGGTGGCTTTGCACGTGGCTTTTGCTAGAACCTTGATGTTGTCACCAGTTACTGTTCTCAACTTAGCTCCGAGCAATGCGCCCGTATCCACAGTTAATACTCCCTCATGTCTATCCACATATCCACTGATAGTAACGCTGCTCGTCTTGCTATCGATTTGCTCGTGGGGCTCATATTACAGTCGCGGGCGATGTGTGGTGGCCTTCTAAAGTTGTAGCGAATCCTGGTCCTCCTCATTTTGACAGTTTCGAAATTTCCTAGATTCCTTATATCATCTGGGCTTTACCCAAATGAGCTAGCTTCTCAATCTCACAAGCAAATTCCTGCAGGGTCTCGTTGGATTTCTGACAGCGGTTCTCCAATTCTATCTGATAGATTTGTCTTCTATTCTCGCTACCATAGAGTCTTTCCACGGCTTGCATTTGTGCCTCGTAGTCATCAGTCTCTCATATGCAGGAATTATCCAAAATTTCCGCTGCAGGTCCCTTCAATGAAACGAATAGGCTCAAGAATAGGCTGATTAATCCTTTGCCTGCAATAGCTGCTGTATGCGCCGATGGTCGAAGCATTTTGTCTATCTTTTGTACTGTAAATTTTCATCATACTGTCATTAATTTGGTCTGTCCTTTGTACTGGGAATTTCCATCACACCATCACTCCTTTTGTCTGTCCTTTGTACTGGGAATTTCCATCACACTGCCACTCCTTTTATCTGTCCTTTGTATTTGGGATTCCCGTCACAATATGTTTATTTATATACATATATAAGTATATTGCTTTGTTTGGTGCCTAGTCAAGCACTAATCCATATGAAGTTTTGCGATTACTTAAATCATCAAAATGTTAGAATAGGATGTCGTCATAGCAATTCAGCTCGTAAAATTACTTTCCCACCAGTTTCTTAATCCTGAATTGACAAAACTGATCTTTACATTTGAACACGTTACTCGTTCGTTTTCGTTCGTATTTTTCTCATACTTGTCGTAGAAAGAAGTCACAGCTGAGCGAGCGCATTGATACCAAAACAAACGTAGGGATGCAGTAAAAATCAAACACGTCATCATTGATGACAAAATAAATCATCAAAAACTTTGATAAAAATTCTCCACATATATATTATTAAGATTCAGTCTTTATTCCAATATTTTTACATAGATCAAGTATATAGTTTAGCGTGAGAATATATAAATGTATATTAATTTCGTAGATTTCGTAGAGAAAACATATTTTAGGCAGTAAATCTGCTCCATTAACTGATCGTTCAAAAATTTCCGAACAATGTGGGATACATTCTCCGATAAGAGATTGATTTTGTGCGATGTTGTCTTAAAAAAAAGGAAATACCAATTAAAAACGAAGTAGTAAATTAAACAAAAATTTATTATACCATAGTTTGTGTGTACTTGGAATCATTATACATATTTTCTACTTCCATATTTTGTGACACGACTGGTTTGATTTTACCGAAATATCTTACAAAGTATGCCGCCATACTCGAGAGAGAACATAAAATAAAACGGACTGCAATCCCTTTCAGTTTGTGTATACTCGGATAAGCCGATTCTAATCTTAGACTTAAACCAAATTCTTACGTCGAGGTTTCTGATGATACCGTTACAAAAATGTGTACCAAATAGCAATACTTACCAGTGCATTTACAGCAAAATTTAGTCTCCCTTTGAAGATGCTTATCTTCAGCTGCAGCATGATTAATAGTTGAATCCTAGATAACGGGATAGCAGCGTGCAGTAATTTTTTCTGGATGTGATGTATACATTATTTTTCCGCCAGAACTGGGTTTACTTTCGAATATCCGGGAAATGTTTGAGACCATAAACGTAAAAATGTTTGGCCACTATAAAAATATTGAAATAATTAAAATTTTCGGTGTTATCATTAAGCGTTGATAACGGGCACTAATAAAACGTGGATACTCTGATGAACATTTATTCTATAAACTTTCCTTTGTCATACTACATTATTATTATATTTATCAGGTACATTGTTTGTAAAGTGCCTAAAGGAATAAAAAAAGTAAGTTTTATTGTCTTATGTATGGGTTTATATAATTCTATTTAACTCAGAGCTTCTTTTCAGGAGACCCTCAAATTTCAAAAAACATAGATGTTTTGCCTAAATATATATCGTGCGGCCGCAATAGCTGAGTGGTTAGCATTATGTACTATAATTCGGAAGACCTGGGTTCGAGTCCAGGCTCGAGCAACATCTAAAATTATAGAATATTCATTTTTCTAATAGCGGTCGCCCCTCGGCAGGGCATGTCAAGCCCTCCGAGTGTATTTCAGATCTGAAAAAAAGCTCCTTATAAAAATCCATCGGCCGTTCGGAGGCGGCTTAGAATAATATGTAGGTCCCTCCATATGTTGGTAAAAACATCAAGACGCAAAACCACAAATCGGAGGAGGAGATCGGTCAAAAATCGCTTCAGCGGTATATATACCGTTCTAATCTGACTGAAACACCAACAGCTATACCAGCTAATATGTTTTGCTCAAGTACACTAAAATGGAATCTACCTAAATTTTTTCTGGTTTATTTCCTTTCGTTAATTCATAACCATCTAAAAACGATCGAATTTTGAAAAGTGTCTGTTTTCAGACAGCTGGTACTTTTTTCTATAAACTTCAATTTGCTTTAAAATTTCAGGAAAGTTGCACTTTTGATATCCTTAAAAAATTCTATTTGTCGAGCCCGTTTTCAGATTATAAATTGGTCAATATTGACAAAATTGCGCTGAATCTGACAAGGAACTCCTTAATAGCTATAAATTAAACACACAAAATAATACTTATCCAATAAAATTAAAATAATTTCACGAAGTAATTTATATTTTATGATTCGATGTTATGTGAAAGTATAAAAAATTGTTAAAAAATTAAGTAACTATTTTAGATCATTTGTTTCAAAAGCATGAAGATGCAAATCACAAATGAATATTTAAGTAATTTTATTTATAAGGTCAATTTCTGAAATAACAAAATGCTTAGATTACTGTGTTAATAAAAACGATAAAAAAAACATTAGAAATACTCATTTAAAAACAATTATGAAAACTATAAATCTATTTTTTTAAATAGATTTAAATTTTTTAAAAATTCAGTGATTTTTTTATATCATTTGTTTTAAAAGCATGAAGATGCAAACCACAAATGAATATTTAAGTAATTTTATTTATAAAGTCAATCTCTGAAATAACAACATGCTGAGATCACTGTGTTAATGAAGACGATAAAAAACATTCGAAAACTCTTTTAAAAACTATTAAGAAAACAATAAATCTTTTTTTTTAAAGTAAATTTAAATTTTTTAATATGGGAAATCAATTCCGAAAATTCACGAAACTCATAATTTTACCGAGGGTTACCTAATTTTTTTAGGATCTTATGAACCGATACAGTCCTTTATCCATTTAGAACCATCGATTACGAAATGCTGAGAAAAGAATTTCTTTATTTTTTCAAATATGACAAAAGGTGGAGCTCTGAAACTTGCAGCACTGCAATCTATTCTTTGTAGCAATATTTTATAAAAGATGAGTAAGTTGAACTTTTTAAACAAGTTTCTTTTTTCTATTTGTTTTAATATAAACATTTAAAAGGGTTTTTTTTTTTGATATTGTTTTCATTAATATAGCAATCGAATAAGATCCGTATTTTTTATTTCAGTAATAGTCTTCATACATTTTATTTTTTTAAGGACAAAACATAGCATCTTAAATACGAGCTAGATTTTCAACAGGACTTCTTAAGAAGATAACAGAGCTACTTTCCTAAAATTTTAATGCAAATCGAAGTTATGAGAAAAAAAGTTCAGACATCTGAAACATCGATTTTTCAAAAGTCGATCGGTTTTAGATTGCTACATATAAAGGAAGCTGAGATATAAGTTACTGAAAATTAGTGAAAATAAACTTTTTTTTAAATTTAAAAACTTCTCCAGCAGTCAGAATTGATCTCATCCTTCTCCAATTTTAATCTTCGCTTTGATAATACTTTCTAGCAAAAATCAACATAAAAATCACTGACCCAAGGCAAAAACGCAAATATATAACTCTAACAAAAATGAAAAAAATGTCATTAATAGTAGAGGGTTATCCATTCAGAAGTACGAAAGCGCAGGGCTGTATTTTGGCATACGTAAAACTTAACTGTCAAACTAAACATAATTTTTATTTGGCTAAAACTCAGGCATTTATGAAAATGAATTCTCTACAACCGCACAACGCGTAAAAAAATTTTAATCCCAATACAAAAAAGGTGATTCAAACGTGGCCACCCTTCGTGCTTTAAAATAAAATTTTAATTATAAACATAAATATAAATATAAATATAAAAATAAATATAAATATAAATTTAATATAAATATAAAACTAACATAAAAATATATATAAAAATAATATAAAAATATAAATAAATATAAATATAAATATAAATATAAATATAAATATAAATATAAATATAAATATAAATATAAATATAAATATAAATATAAATATAAATATAAATATAAATATAAATATAAATATAAATATAAATTTTAATATAAAAAAATATAAATATTAATATAAATTTAATATAATTAATAATATAAATATAAATATAAATATAAATATGAATATAAATATAAATATAATTGTAAATATAAATATAAATATAAATATAAATATAAATATAAATATAATTATAAATATAAATATAAATATAAATATAAATATAAATATAAATATAAATATTAATATAAATACAAATACACATATAAATATAAATATTAAATTAAATATAAATCTCAATATAAATATAAATATACATATAAATATAAATATAAATATAAATATAAATATAAATATAAATATAAACATACATATAAATATAAATATAAATATTAATATAAATATAAATATAAATGTAAATGTAAATATAAATATAAACATAAATATAAGTATAACTATAAGTATAAATATAAATATAAATATAAATATAAATATAAATATAAATATAAATATAAATATAAATATAAATATAAATATAAATATAAATATAAATATAAATATAAATATTAATATAAAAACAAATATAAATATAAATATAAATTTAAATATAAATATAAATACAAATATGAATATAAATATAAATATGAATATAAATATAAATATAAATTTAAATATAAATATAAATATAAATATAAATATAGATATAAATATAAATATAAATATAATTATAAATATAAATATAAATATAAATATAAATATAAATATAAATATAAAAATAAAAATAAATATTAATATAAATATAAATATAAATATAAATATAAATATAAATATAAATATAAATATAAATATAAATATAAATATAAATATAAATATAAATATAAATATAAATGTAAATGTAAATGTAAATATAAATATAAATATAAATATAAATATAAATATAAATATAAATATAAATATAAATATAAATATAAATATAAATATAAATATAAATATAAATATAAATATAAATATAAATATAAATATAAATATAAATATAAATATAAATATAAATATAAATATAAATATAAATATAAATATAAATATAAATATAAATATAAATATAAATATAAATATAAATATAAATATAAATATAAATATAAATATAAATATAAATATAAATATAAATATAAATATAAATATAAATATAAATATAAATATAAATATAAATATAAATATAAATATAAATATAAATATAAATATAAATATAAATATAAATATAAATATAAATATAAATATAAATATAAATATAAATATAAATATAAATATAAATATAAATATAAATATAAATATAAATATAAATATAAATATAAATATAAATATAAATATAAATATAAATATAAATATAAATATAAATATAAATATAAATATAAATATAAATATAAATATAAATATAAATATAAATATAAATATAAATATAAATATAAATATAAATATAAATATAAATATAAATATAAATATAAATATAAATATAAATATAAATATAAATATAAATATAAATATAAATATAAATATAAATATAAATATAAATATAAATATAAATATAAATATAAATATAAATATAAATATAAATATAAATATAAATATAAATATAAATATAAATATAAATATAAATATAAATATAAATATAAATATAAATATAAATATAAATATAAATATAAATATAAATATAAATATAAATATAAATATAAATATAAATATAAATATAAATATAAATATAAATATAAATATAAATATAAATATAAATATAAATATAAATATAAATATAAATATAAATATAAATATAAATATAAATATAAATATAAATATAAATATAAATATAAATATAAATATAAATATAAATATAAATATAAATATAAATATAAATATAAATATAAATATAAATATAAATATAAATATAAATATAAATATAAATATAAATATAAATATAAATATAAATATAAATATAAATATAAATATAAATATAAATATAAATATAAATATAAATATAAATATTAAATATAAATATAAATATAAATATAAATATAAATATAAATATAAATATAAATATAAATATAAATATAAATATAAATATAAATATTATAAATATAAATATAAATATAAATATAAATATAAATATAAATATAAATATAAATATAAATATAAATATAAATATAAATATAAATATAAATATAAATATAAATATAAATATAAATATAAATATAAATATAAATATAAATATAAATATAAATATAAATATAAATATAAATATAAATATAAATATAAATATAAATATAAATATAAATATAAATATAAATATAAATATAAATATAAATATAAATATAAATATAAATATAAATATAAATATAAATATAAATATAAATATAAATATAAATATAAATATAAATATAAATATAAATATAAATATAAATATAAATATAAATATAAATATAAATATAAATATAAATATAAATATAAATATAAATATAAATATAAATATAAATATAAATATAAATATAAATATAAATATAAATATAAATATAAATATAAATATAAATATAAATATAAATATAAATATAAATATAAATATAAATATAAATATAAATATAAATATAAATATAAATATAAATATAAATATAAATATAAATATAAATATAAATATAAATATAAATATAAATATAAATATAAATATAAATATAAATATAAATATAAATATAAATATAAATATAAATATAAATATAAATATAAATATAAATATAAATATAAATATAAATATAAATATAAATATAAATATAAATATAAATATAAATATAAATATAAATATAAATATAAATATAAATATAAATATAAATATAAATATAAATATAAATATAAATATAAATATAAATATAAATATAAATATAAATATAAATATAAATATAAATATAAATATAAATATAAATATAAATATAAATATAAATATAAATATAAATATAAATATAAATATAAATATAAATATAAATATAAATATAAATATAAATATAAATATAAATATAAATATAAATATAAATATAAATATAAATATAAATATAAATATAAATATAAATATAAATATAAATATAAATATAAATATAAATATAAATATAAATATAAATATAAATATAAATATAAATATAAATATAAATATAAATATAAATATAAATATAAATATAAATATAAATATAAATATAAATATAAATATAAATATAAATATAAATATAAATATAAATATAAATATAAATATAAATATAAATATAAATATAAATATAAATATAAATATAAATATAAATATAAATATAAATATAAATATAAATATAAATATAAATATAAATATAAATATAAATATAAATATAAATATAAATATAAATATAAATATAAATATAAATATAAATATAAATATAAATATAAATATAAATATAAATATAAATATAAATATAAATATAAATATAAATATAAATATAAATATAAATATAAATATAAATATAAATATAAATATAAATTTAATATAAATATGAATATAAATATAAATTTAATTATAATTATAAATATAATTATATATATGTAAATATAAATAAAAATATAAAAATAAATATAAATATAAATATAAATATAAATAAAAATAAAAATATAAATATAAATATAAATATAAATTTAATTATATTTATATAAATATAAGTATAAATATAAATATATGTATATAAACATAAATATAAATATAAATAAAAATATAAATATAAATATAAATATAAATATAAATATAAATATAAATATAAATATAAATATAAAAATAAATATAAATATAAATATAAATATAAATATAAATATAAATATAAATATAAATATAAATATAAATATAAATATAAATATAAATATAAATATAAATATAAATATAAATATAAATATAAATATAAATATAAATATAAATATAAATATAAATATAAATATAAATATAAATATAAATATAAATATAAATATAAATATAAATATAAATATAAATATAAATATAAATATAAATATAAATATAAATATAAATATAAATATAAATATAAATATAAATATAAATATAAATATAAATATAAATATAAATATAAATATAAATATAAATATAAATATAAATATAAATATAAATATAAATATAAATATAAATATAAATATAAATATAAATATAAATATAAATATAAATATAAATATAAATATAAATATAAATATAAATATAAATATAAATATAAATATAAATATAAATATAAATATAAATATAAATATAAATATAAATATAAATATAAATATAAATATAAATATAAATATATATAAAAATATAAATATAAATATAAATATAAATATAAATATAAATATAAATATAAATATAAATATAAATATAAATACAAATATAAATATAAATATAAATATAAATATAAATATAAATATAAATATAAATATAAATATAAATATAAATATAAATATAAATATAAATATAAATATAAATACAAATATAAATATAAATATAAATATAAATATAAATATAAATATAAATATAAATATAAATATAAATATAAATATAAATACAAATATAAATATAAATATAAATATAAATATAAATATAAATATAAATATAAATATAAATATAAATATAAATAAAAATATAAATATAAAAATAAATATAAATATAAATATAAATATAATTATAAATATAAATAAAAATATAAATAAAAATGTAAATATAAATATAGATATAAATATAAATGTCATTAATAGTAGAGGGTTATCCATTCAGAGGTACGAAAGCGCAGGGCTGTATTTTGGCATACGTAAAACTTAACTGTCAAACTAAACATAATTTTTATTTGGCTAAAACTCAGGCATTTATGAAAATGAATTCTCTACAACCGCACAACGCGTAAAAAATTTTTTATCCCAATACAAAAAAGGTGATTCAAACCTGAATTCACCCTTCGTGCT